>JAVQJX010043519.1:0-10813 GCA_036025115.1 Ambassis agassizii
TAACTGCTGTGTAAAGCTTGTTTTATGGAACATTTAAATTGTTCATCTGATTATGATGCATCAATAGTAACTTATTGAGTGCAAAGTACCTCAGAGGGAATTCACTCCTTTCCTCTTCCTCAGATGAGACGATAGTAAGGCGTTGATCAGAGGTTACATAATAGCTTTGACTGGCCCTTATGGTTTTATCAGCAACTCATTATGATCACTGAGCAAGTTCACAATTCACAGTTCAAATATAGCCTTCCGGTCTCATGTCATTTCTCTATAAGCCGTGAAAATAATAATGATAATATTTGCAATTATTATTTCCTATCTTGCAAACCCATTCTCTGCTTCTGTAAGCAGGGATCCTTTAATTAGACACAAGCATGCATACACAAAGACCAGGGTGGTGGGTGCTCACTGCCATTAATAACACTATATAAAAGCAAAGCCAGCCAGCATCTGACTTTTAGTAGTTCAGGAAACAAGATGTAATCTGCTTTTGGTGCCAGGAGCAGACCAGGAGTGTGTCTGTGTATGTGTGTGTCTGTGTTGTCAGTGTGTGAGAGAGAGTGTAGGAGTGTGGCCTGTGAGTTAACGCAAATAGCACGCTGTGAGTACATCACTGATAAAGACATTATCTGTGAGTTATATTCACAGACAATGGGAGGGAGAAGTGTATAGGAACCAAGTGGCAAATAATGTGGGCATCTGCTGTTGCCAAGGCTACTCAGTGATCTGTACATTATTAATCTTTCAATAATATGAGTGCTGAGAGTCACAGGGGGGAAAAATCTGATAAATACTAGAATCAATACAGTATGTAGGCCTTTTGCTGCATTTTGTTTTGTATGACACAGTGTTATCTAGCAGTATTTTGTGTTGGGAGAGATGAGAGGATAGAGCAGAAGATGAGGTTCCATTTAGTGGCACCCTTGGCACCCATCTAACCTTGGCATGCAGCTGGGCATGCTCCACTGGCTGCGAACATGCTGAGGTTTGAATCCAGAAATGCCTTCGTGCAGCTCAGGCCACCAGAGGAGAGGCAGGAGGCCCCATTAATATCCCCAACTGTATGACATCAGTCAGGACTCCATAGCTAAACCTACAGATCAGACATTCAGTAAACCTGCCTGTAAACCTAAAGTAAGTAGGCATAATATTAAAAGTCCATTATCTGACATTTTTGGAGAATCACTTATTAGTACAGTTTATACAAGGTCAATTTGTGTCATTGTTTTCTTGTTTGTGTGTTTGTTTGTTTAATATAAACCATGAATTCTAATTCTGGCAGCACAGAATGGCCACATTAACCAGGCATGGCAGTCTGGGATGGGGTCCAGCTGGAAGCCTGCATGGGATGCTGCTTTCCTGCAACAAAACTGGCTTCACTGGCACCAGCTAAATAGTTTCTCGTTCCCAAATGATTGGGGAAAAAAGTAAAAAAAAAAAGGGGGAAAGCAAAAGCAAATATTTAACTGTAAATCTTGGTGCTGTTTTTTTTTTTTTACTTCTGGTTTCTACCCCCCTCAATAGTCATAATTACACTTTGATTTGTAGTGTGAGTTTCAAACATTTAGCTTACATGTGCCAAAAGTCAGTGATAAAGTGGAAGTGGGGGTTACATCTTATATTCTCATTGGAATGTAAGAGGCTTGATAATTTCCAAATCTTACCTCAATTCATCTTCTCCTCCCTCCTAAGTTGTTTTTTTTCTTTCAGACTGTAGGCTGGTTAGTTTGTTGGATGGGTGTCAGGACTGAGTTGTCGGCAGGAGTTCAGGAAAAGTGCATCAGATATTATGTGTGTATGAGTGTGTGTGTTGTTGAGGGAGTGCCTTACAGAAACATGTCAAAGCTCCCGGTTTTTGTTGAGGAAATTGTTCTAGAATATGTGAAAATGTTAATGAGGTTTGGAATCTATTTCAGTTGGTCTTTGTTTGTGAGACTTTGAACATAAAAATGTCACATGCCAGCAGTGCTATTAAAATCTCCTTTCCTCCTGCCTTTCCCATCATGCTGCAGAAGCACTGCACTAATCTTTGGCCCTCTTGCCCTCATTGGCCTTTACTGTGTACAGCCGCCTTTCTCTCACACTTTCATCAGAATCCCATTTCCCCCCACAGCCCGAGAGCCCCCCTCTGAAATTCTACCCCTCACTCTACCATTCTAGCCTGCATATGATGGATGGCCGCACCTCAGGTCCTCTCAGCCTGTCCATCAAGCCCTGCGATTAAAACACTTGGAATGGCCAACATTTTTCTCCCTATCCCCCTCTCTACAACCCCTTGTCTCCCATGCCACCCCTTCACTCTCAGGCCACCACCACTGCAGCCCTCTGCCCCCTCACCTTTCTCACTCTCCTTTCTTCCAACACTCCTCTCCCACTTCAACTGCCCCCAGAACCCCACAATCCATCTTGTAGAGAAAAAACATCATTTATTCTGTACTTCCCAGATAATTTACTTTTTCTCTCCCTCTTCTCGTTCCTCTTTTCTTTTTCCCCTCCTTTCTACAGGAATTCTCCATTTCCCTATAAAATGAAAATTCATCTGGAATTACATCTTATGTCATCATTATGTTTATTAAGCGTGGATGATGTATATGAGGAGCTGCGGCGTGCCGCTGAGTGCTTAATGATGCATAAGATTAAGCCGAGCCTCTCAGCTGTGCTGAGACTCCCCTCTGCTTCCCAGGCTGCAGACACACGCTGGGGGAACAGGCTCCAAACGGCCATCAGGTGAACAGGGGAAAAGGAAAAGCCTACATCCTCTTTGTGTGTCAGTACAGAAGAGGAGAGAAAAGTGTGGAGTTGATGTAGAAGAGTTGCTGATAGGGGAGGATCAGAGAGTTGGCATCAACTTCAGAGAAAGAGAATGAAGTGCTGTTTGTATCAGTTTGTTCCGTGAAGGCTGATATTCTGTCCACACTTAGTAACTAGTAGCTTTTATGTCTGCAGACTCAAAACATCTTCCTTTTTTTTCTCTGATTAGTCATACATTTTTATCTTTGTTTTCACACACACATCCATACAAAGAGAGGATTTGCTTGCAGCCTCCCTCCAGTCTAACAGTAGAAGCACCAGCAGTCTATGACAAAAACATTATCCTTCTGGTGCTAAACAATCCAATAAACCTCTCCACGGGGAAGAACTTAACCTCTCCTCTCCTCCGATGCTGGCTTCCAGACCACGTGATGGCTGCCACAGTAAATTCAAATCATTAGTCTTCTCATTCCGCCATCACACAGGGAAAGAAAAAATCCGCCTCTATTAGTAATGGAGACCTCGTCAGACCTTCCTCTGAGAGCCCTGCCTTCCCAATTCCCACAGGAAAAATCCCCAGCAAAAAACTAATTCTACTTTTAATAATCTGTCATCAGGACCAGAGGCAGTCATAAATTATGTGGGGAGCATGTGCGGGAGCGGGCCACGAGAGGGAACTCGGGGGGGAGAAATCAAAGCCTGAGTTTGACAAACTTTGCCGAAGATAAATAATAACTTACAAACAGGATTAGTTGTAAAGTCATGGTTGAGTGCCCTGCCAAGCAGTTTCCCTAGCAGTCTATGCAGGATGAAGAATTTACAGACACACCTATCATTAGCAACCCCCCCCCCCTTCCTCCATACAGCCTCCATCCTCTCTTTTCATTCTCACTCCCACAGTCTCTCTCTCTCTCTCTTTCTCTCTCTCCCTCTCCCCACAGTCCTGACAGAGCCCCTTCGCTTTTTTCTTTCACAGCAAACAATGTTTGTGTTTCATCATTAACCCTCTTGGTTCCCAGGGACAGGTGCAGAAGGAGTGTGATTCTGGGGAGATAAAAGAGAGACAGAAAGGTGGTTAAGAGACAGCATTAGCGCAGTGTGGCAGGGGAAATGGCCTCTTCCTCCTCCCTCTCAGTAAATAAACATAAATAAACAACCAGCCTCCCACACACGCACACAGAGTACTAATAGTAAGTGTAGTTGTGTTTACTCTGATGAGACACCATCGATTGGGATGGTAGGTTTTTTGTAAGCATGTGAGCATTTGCGAAAATCTCTGAGAGCTATATGTATTCTGTGTGTGTCTGTGAGACTCAAAGTACAGGAAGAAAGTGTTACGAGCCATGTGGTTGTTCGTTCACTGTTTTCATGTCAATATTTTCTGGAGCAATTGACATGCATTATAATCGGCATTATAATCGGCTCCCTCTATCGAAGCCAAGCTAAAGCATCTCCTTCAAATGACAAAGACCAATCAGGTGATGAATCCAACCACAACCAACCAAGAGAGGAGGGACTAGCAGAAATAAGACAGGCATGTTCCCACAACTCTGTGTCAAATCGCTATTGATTTAATCATCAACAGAAAGACTTGGCTTACACAGCATGAGGTCAGCTGATGTGCACCAATAGTTAACTTTTTAAACCTCAAAAGACAACAGACAGACTGTTCCATCTGTGTCATTGCTCTCTTGTTGCATAAATCCTCAGCTAACACACTAACATAAAACTGGCAGTTTAAAGTCCTGTAAGTCCTGTATGAGTTCCATGGTTATAAAACAGTTATAATATTTTCTGGTTGTATTGATTAAGGAGACTTGTTGTAATGTATGTATTGCAGACCTGCAACTGGTATATAGCCTACTCACATCCAAATAAAAACCCTAAACAGCCCCATGCTTCTGTCTCATTGAGCACGCCGTAAAGAATGTGCCTCAAGCGTGTCCCATGAAAAACCCTGAGAAAATGCATACATGCAGTACTGGGATTTCAACCCTGCAAAGTCAAGTGCTCAATTTTCCTTCCATTCTCCGGCGATACCAAAGAAGCTCAATCATACCGGGACAGTAATATGAATCAAGGACAGCTCACTCACTCTCAATTGCAGCTTGGTCTAACTGGGACCATGGGTATAACAGAAACTGGGTTCTCAATTCAAATGGGAAGGGAGTAGGCCAGCCGGACTCTCCAGCACGTCTCAGGGCTGATAGATTACCTACTGCAGTAAGGACAAAGGGAATGAAGATGACTACTCTGCCAAAGCTGGCTACAGATGAGACATGCACGGCTGAATGACCATGGTACACCTCACCCATTTGTCTATGTGTTCAAGCTTTGCACTACCTATGACAAAGGAGTCTGTACACTCTACTATTGACATATAGTCCCACCTTCATATCTCGGAATATCTTGTTACCACTTTCATTTTGAGTTAGATTTTGAACATGTTAGAGCATCCATCAACTGGATTGGCCACTTAATGTTCCTTGCATGCTGCTATTTATTACGCGAAAGGAGCTATGAGGATATAAATCTGGCTTATTGTCAGTCAACTTTTTTTCCAAATGTAATCTACTGTCAGGTCAATGCTGTGACTTAAGATATGTAAAAGCTTAATCACTTAAATATGTACAATTTTCTGTATTGTGCATGAAATGCATTATTTTTGCGGTGTTTTGTTTGACATTGGAGCCTTCACAGAATGCATAAAGGCATATAATTCTGCGAGCCAGCTATTTTTTTTTCACTGAGAACATGATGTGCCTTCCTCAGAGATTAACCTAGATGTTCTTGAGGCCAGGTTCACTTGTATCTGAGCCACAGTCGTATATTACAATGCAGCTGAGGTGGCAGTGGCAGTAACTCATTCTTTTCTATTCTGTTCTGCCTCTGCATATTCCACAAAGCCCCGCTGCTCTGCACTTAGAAGGTCACCTCTTTCATCAGCTATTCTATTTGCATTCCAAATCGTACGTACATGAAAAATCTGCCACTGAGTTTTTTGCAGCGGCCCCTTCGAAGGCAGATTAGATAGAATTTGCCATACAAACCTTATGCACGCTAACCTTTGCAGATGGCCCCACTATTGTGGAGAAATGGATTGCCTAATAAACCATATCATCCAACATATTTGCCGCTTGGCTGACCAAATAGAGGCTGTGTTTTTTGAGCAAATTCCCTTTGTCAAATTTGTCAGTGTTCATGTAGGTTTGGGTCACAGGGAGGAGGAGGCGGGATCCTTAGTGTATCAGTTTAAAGTGCCGACCAATTTGAAGTCCTTCTGAAGATGAGACAATTTTTCCACAAGATTTATTTCATCAGAGGGGAAAATTTTATATTCTTATGCACCGCTTTGTGTTTGCCTTCTCTTGTATTCTCCCCTTACATACAGTACAAAGTACAGTTGTGGCTCAACAGTGATGGTCAGTTAGTACCTCTATTTTATTGAGACGGATAATAATGCCCTCTTACTACGTCTTTTGCTTTCTATCCTCTATGTAAATCTGCATTAAGCTGTCTTTATTATTCATCATTATTTCAATTTAAACTATAAATACCGTTGGGATAGATGGTAGTAAAGAAACAATGCTACTTGTAAACCTTGCAAGGTTTTCACCAGAAATCTAATTTCACAGTGGAGCCCTAATTCATCGCTCCCAGAAAAACCTCTTTCATCAAACTTTGCATATGAGCAGCCAAGTGATGCACAGGCTCTTAACGGCATGCTTTGCCTCCTTTGGTGAGTTGGCCAACCAATCCATCTTCGTGACTGTGCTCAGAGCCGAGGAGTGGGCAACCGATGCTCCCGTCACCGGGCTCCTGCGGGAGATGGATTGGGGCTCCATTGCCCACCTCCAGTCCGGTACCAGCCCAGTGGCACAATCTGGACCTCAGTGCTCAGAGCCACGTGGTAGGCCTTGTGGGACTCTATGAGGGGGCCGTAAGAGGCAGAATGGAGGATGCTGCGTCTCAGTCAGTCATGTAGAATCCAGATCCTCTGCTCCACAGGAGACGAAGCTGGACCTCCTGTTTGTGTTCCGCAGAACAGAGTGAGGGTGTCCAAGTCATTGCCTGCCTGTGCAGTTGCTAATGCAGGCATTTTATCTATGACAAAATGTCACACCATAATGTGATCATCAGCAAAAGAAAAGAAAACTTACTGACATACATTGACTTGTTTAGCATATTAAAAGGCAGAAATTGCAATCTACTGAATAAACGTGTGACCTCCATCTTAAGTTATGTCCTTCATTGGCTATTAGTCACTGAACTGTCTGACGGAACAACAAATACAATAAATGATAGCCCTGATTCTTTTTAATCTAATACATCTTTTAAATGTACATCCACCCTTAAAATAGCTTGTCCTTCAGCCAGAGGAGGAGTTTTGTTTCATCCCTTCATATCGTTCATCATGACCGGCTCTAAAACTGAAGTGAAAGCTTCTTTTATTAATCACAAAGAGCTCAAGTCAAGGCTTTGCACTCCGTCGCTTGCATCCAATTTACAGCTGCGATAATTCATGCTATGCTAAACATTTCTTGTAAAATGTCACTTTGTGTTTGTAATTAATTTCTAAATTAATAAGCAAAGTTATGGCATCAAACCCTATCAAAACCTTGGTCACTAAAAATGCATCAAGGTGCCACCTGGAATGATCGAGATGATAATAAGAATGTGCCTTTGGGAAGGTAGACGTGGCAGGTTGTTTTATAGTCGAGTAATGGAACAAAGCAGTGGATGGAGCAGATGATCTGTCTTTCATCTTTAAAAAAAAATGTCAAGAAAAGCAAATAAAAAGCCCCTTCACTCCCTTCTCTTGGTTATTATCACTGTCAGTCTCTTCTTAATCTCACCACTGACCAGGGTGGCCTGGTCCATAGGATTGCAAGCTTCCAAGTACGAAGCTGTGTGTTAGGTTACCTCCTATATGGGGTATCAGGTGTCCCTCATCTAATGCAAGCCATGGGCCCTTGATCAAAAGGAGACTAAAGAGAGTGAGGGGGGAGAGTGTCAGACAGAGTGTTTCTGTGCCCACAGAGTTTAGACATGAGGGCAAATGCACCTGTTACATACCAAACAAGTGCAGCAGGTGAATCACATCCATTATTCAAACTTCTGATTTTTAAATTGGAAAGCATAGCATTGATTAGGTGTGGAGTACATAAAACATCTATTGCAATGTAATCACGTGTTTCTTGTGTGTTTTTCTTTTGGTAAAAGTGGCTATCTCCACTCCTTCAGTACCATTGATGGCAACATCCATAACCTGTCCTCTGATATTTCATTCCCATAAGGGTGCCATGAACCTAAGATGTAATCGATACACAGACACACAGGCCTCCTGTGTTATTACAAGGGGGACAATGTCTGCTCAGCTTCCCGTGCCGTTACACAGTTCAGGCTTCCAATTAACCTGAGCGGATCCCCATGCCAATCACACAGGGCTTCTATCGACAAGCCGCATGAAAAGAATAATGTTGTTAGGATGATGTAGCTCATGGTAGAGGGGCTGCTTCTCCCCCCTCTCAGTACTGACAGGGATGAGTGTTGTAGTCATTTATCACCTCCTCTCTGGTCACTGAGGGGCCACACGGGGCTTCACGCCTCTCACATCCCCCCTTTAGTGGACCACAGTCTGATTGCATTAATGAAGCAAATTAATGTGTCTGAATTTCACTGAACAAGCATCGTGGGCTTTGCATATTCAGCATTGGACACTGAATAGTTTTTATGTTGTTGGATTTACACCGCAGTGAGATTTGGACCGTCAGTATTTTGGACCAGGTTTTCAGGCAGTTAAAGTAAAGAGAACTTCCATTTCTTTTGAGTCAGTAGGGATGTACAGCAGACTTTACTTGAATGGACTCATATAGAGAAAATTAGGAGGAGATTTTTATTGATACTTTGTTGTATTTTTTATCCACTCTTATAACTTGGTTGTTTCTGATATTTATTCCTTCCTTAAACACCATTTTCACAAATTATCTGCAGCGTCTCAGATTTGTCAGTTGCCTTCAAAAACACTTTGTTGTACATGATGAAAGAAGTGTGAAAATCTACAGGTATGATAACATTTTAATCCATAAGTACTACCTATTTATTTGTCAGGAGTGACATATTTTTATAAAACCTGCCTCATAACAGATATGCTGTAACTGTTGGAGTGGGACGAGAGATCAATCCATTTATTTTTCCCACGTCTACTGAGAGACAACATACAAATTGAGACTGTATCTAAGTTACAATAGCAGCCAAGTGTGGCCTACTAGGATTTCAGGAGTGATTGAGAGTGTGTTTAGATGCTCAGGGCCAAACTCTAAAAGCATTGTTACATTGACAAGGCCGACGCAAAGAAAGAATGTCTCTCTACATTTACTCCCCCCTTTCTTGGGCATTGCTGCCACTGGCGACTTTGATATTGATTATTGTGAAAAAAAAAAATCAGCTCAAGGATCACGATCATTAAGACAAATGCAGTTCCACTCAATGCCAAATGCACAAAGACCTGAAATTCTCTAAGACATACCTCTCAGTGTCAGACTTGAGAAGATACAGTACAAACCTTGATTTCTATGCTCTCTGTAGGACATATTATGGTATCCACATATAATGCCACAGAGGGCTGAATCAGTGAAAGAAGTCCAAGTCCAAATTATGAAAGATTTGAGTGAAAACTCACTGTTCTCACAACTCACAACACATTAGGAATCATCAGAGAGATGCTAGATACCATACCCTGTTTCAACCAAAACGAGAAAACGTACTATGTCAGGAATACAGTATAGTATGCACATTAGGGAGATCAATGATATTCTGAAATTTAACATGTAACCCTGATCAATTTTTCTTGTTTAGCACAGACAACACTCTGACTTGAAGATGTCACTGCAGATTTAATGTGGTCCCCGTACCTTTAAAACTTTCCATTTGTTATGTTTGGTCATCCCATTAGTTGCCATTTATTATCATTAGTGTGATAGAAGCCTCTTTATTGCAGAAGCGGGAAAAAAAACCTCTACATTTTCACATTAGACAGAGCTCCACTGGTGCGTCAGATTAATGTTCCTTTCACAAAAACAGAAAAGGTAGGTGGAACATCAACTTCAGGAGCAGCACCATAACTATTACATTATGCTGTCTGTTTATTTGCTTATTCCCTTGATGGTCGGCTAAGTCCTATCATTTTTCTCATCATGTTTAGAAATAAAGCTCTTCTTTGCTCTAAGTGCATTTTAAGAGCCTGTAATTGATGCTTTGGCTGTTCAGTAATAGCTTCAACATCACTCAGGCTATATTTGGCTACAGGTTAAATTAAGGAGCTAGTGGGCAACAACAGATTAGAACAATTTCATGCCTCAGATTTCACAGAAAGCGTCATTTTGCATACGACAATGATTATTTATTGAAAGATATGACTGATTTGATCAGGAATTATGCAGTATTTTATCATTTACATAATGAAACAAAGCATGACAGGATAACTTTGGTCTAATATTTCTGGGGGCTAAAAGTTCTGAAGAACATTTTTGTATCCATCTTGTGGGGGCAGGTCAGGAAGTTTGAGCCTCAAGTTCATGTCCCTGTCCTGCCCAGTCTGAGTGATAAGCACCATGGCCCCTAGCAAGCAGGACAGGTGTGTTGCTGATTCACTTTGTATTACAGCCAATGTGATTAATGGTTTTCTTAATGTATTCATGGAAGTAATAGAAGTCCCTCACGACTAACCTTGCATAAAAATGCAAATGAATAGAGACAAACTGCCCGAAAAAACACAATGGGCAGGGCTAAGCCTGGAAGCCTTGGGAAGTGGGTGTGCATATTTCTATATTTCAGGGAGAACAACTTAAAATTGTAGATTAGCCTTTGTTTTGCTGGAATAATTAAAGATCAGGATGTCTCATAAGAAAATTCTGACACTGGAGAGAAGATGGTCTATAGGAGAAACATGAGGGAACAGTTTACTTTGAATAGTTTACTTGTGTGTCATACATATTTAGTATTTAGAGTTAAATTAAGAAATCATTCATTTATATACTTCACTTATATATTTTTTAAGATACGT
>JAVQJX010043529.1:0-10412 GCA_036025115.1 Ambassis agassizii
AAAAAAAAAATCTTTCCAGCTTTAAGTTTCTCTGCTTAAAAAGTGGGTGAAGCCTTGTTGTTGATGCTACTCCCAAGAGGTTAGAGATGATGCTTTTGCATATTAAAATTGTGTATTAAATGTTCTCAGTGAGTGGTGGCACAGCTCCACCAGCTAACTGCTGATAAGCTATGTTAAGCACTGTCTTTATGTAGAAGGTGATAAAGAGAAGTTTATTTTAGTCTGGGAATATACCTTGTTAGCAGCTGTGAGATGTGTGCGTTACCTGTGTGTGCCTTGTGCAGGTGGCTCTTCAAGCGGCTCACGTAGGCAGATTTAAAGGGGCAGAACTTGCACTTGAAGGGTTTGTGGTGCCCGTGGTGAGACTGCACATGTCTGTCCAGACTGACAATGAGACAAAATATGGAAAAAAACAGAAGGCAGGATATGAGATAAGAGGATAAAATAAGAAAAATGAGGACAAAAGGATAGCAGATAAACTGACAAGAATAGAGTACGGAAAGCTCTGCTCTACAGCATCCAGTTTGATGATTGCAACAGCAGGGTATTTCAGCGCTCGATTCTGTTTACCTCGCACAACAACCACACATTATCCAATGACTACAGAACAAGGAGCCATGGGGTGAACTCATCTACCCACAATCCCTTGGCGGGAATGAGAGCCTGTGGGGACGGTAGCTGTGTTTTTAATGCCAGCCTCCTAGGTGGCATGGGAATGCAGCTTCTTTCTGGGTCAGGGCACATACAGTACAGAGGGATTACACCTGGGAGCTCAGAGGAGATGAGGACTCACTTGTTCCCTCTCGCTCTGTGTCTCTGTGATGGATAAAACAAATCACACTAGCAAAATGTCTGTCTCGCTGCAATGTTTGTCTTACTCTCCTAGGAGGCAGGAAATCTTGGAAAAGATTGAAGATTCAAAGGGACTGTGATAGTGTAAACAGAATAAGGTGTAAAACAGTGCTCTGCACAAAATGACTTTAACATCCAGTGGATATGGATCGGGGTGAAAGTTTCAAATGTGCTGCTATCAGTACAGGTTCACTGTTTAAACTGTGATTTTATCTAACCTCACATTGCATGCATTCAAATACAACAGGGGATGTTTGTCACTGAGGTTAGCACACACTGCAGCTCACCAACACTGTTTCTGTGATTCAGCCATTTATTTTAAATAATATGTAATATTAGGCAGGCAGAATGCAGCAGTAGTTCAATGAAACGTTGCAGGTCATATGAGGTGCAGATTTAAAATGACCCTGCTTTGAGTAAAACATTTGGTCTCATATGATTTCCGCATTCAAAATAATATAGCAAAAGTAGCAGTGTTGAGTTTTGTTTTTGTGCTGCGCAACATAACACCAACATGGCCGACATTTCATCTCAGATTCCAGAACGAAAGAGAAGGTATTAAAAGAAGTGAAAATCATGTCTGGTCAGGATGTGTAGAGGAGCAGTCAGCCCTGTTCATCCGTGCATGAGGGACTTTGATAATAATAACTGACCTTTGTGCAGTCTTTTATTTATGATTTTTTTTTTTACACAGTACTTCAATGTTTGTTTCTTGATTTGTAAAAAAGGAACAGGGGTTGTGCTCTTTAATGAGTGATGTGGAAAGGAGGTCGTAAGGACTCCTTTCTTTGAAAGAAATAATGAAAAGAAGCCAGGTGTGTGTTCAATAGAAGTCAAAAGAGTTGCCACTTCCTCTCTACTTACTTATGTCTGAAGGGTGAGACAAACTGGCAGTACTGGCAGCTGTATTTGTCCTCTCTGCTGAACAGCGCCATGGCTGAGTGGCTCCTCTCATGGGACCTCAGTCCCTGCATGGACATGAAGACTCTGTTACACTGGGCACACGGGTGACCCCCTGCCACCAGTCGCTGCTTCAGTTGATCCTCTGACACCGCAGAGGCCACAAGGGCTGCCGCCCTTTCTTCATCCGCATCCGTTTCTGGATCTAGCGTCTCCATGGCAACAGCGCCAGAAGACGCTGTGGAAAACGCTGGGTCCATTGCTGTAGCTGCAGGTCTTTCGAGGCCATCGGCTTCAGCTGCCTCTTCCTCCTCTAGGTCACCATTAGTTAGGCTCTCTGAGGGCAGCGTCAGGGGGACATCACTGACTTCCTGCTGCAAAACAAAAAGAGGACAAGTCTCACATCATCAGCATCCTGTCTGTGCCTGTTGATTTTTGTCTGCTTAAGCTGTTTTCTGTGCACAAAAAAAGAAAAAAAAAACAGGTGGTATCGGTGCAGATACAGACACTGTATACTCAGCTGCTTAGATATCCCTTATATTGGGATAAAACAGACCTTCTAGCTTTGCATCAACAATTACAAAACAAAACTTTTCCATCTTTTTCATCTGCTAGAGTGCAGACTGGCTACTGCAGTCATCACGAGAGAACAGACAATCACTATGACTTTTTTATTGCCTCCAGCACACTCATTCTTTCTGAGGAAGGACCTGACCCTGCACTTCATGCAGCCATAAATAAGATGTGGCATCCACAGACCCAACCTTGCCATCCAGGCCCTGAATGCACTGTCAGCCTGCTCTTCATCCAACATTATGAGACGCCAGTGCAGTCTTGAACTCAAACTGCATTTGTGAGGCTTTTAAACCAGTTAATTCCATCTGGAGGAGATGCTGAACATCACTGTGTTTTAAGGGCCCTTAGTGAGAATATCAGTAAAAACAGAAATACTACTTTTATAAGCACCATGTATCATGGCCTAAAGTCAGACTGAGTATCTGGTGGATGGACCAGGCCTGCATTTGGTGAGGCGCTGGATCCTTCGGCCTGCTCCCCTCACTGGCAGCCTCAGTGGAATACTAATGTTTGAATGGTTACCCGCTACTGCCCTAAAAGTTATGGCTCACCACTCCACTCCACTCCACTCCACTCCACTCCACTCCACCCCCCCCCCCCCCTCTCCACAGCAATGGGACAGCATTGCTTGTTTTATCTGGGGGAAGCTGACAGACACAGAAGCCACTGTCTGTAATAAACAAAAACAGGACCCGAGTTCAGTAAAACACTGCAGCGCTTCAGAACAGAAATACTGCTGCATTTGAACTATTGTTATAGACAATACTGTTTTGATATCACTTTGGTACAGTCATTCTGGTGACTCACTTGCTGCCACTGTTGTGGGTGGAGGTGAGAGCTCTGTCATAATGGGATGGGAGGAAAAGCTTTTCATTCATGAAAACATAAATGGAAACACCTACTGCAGCTTTGCTCTGTCAGATGGTAACTAAATCCCTGCTAATTTCCCTTGTTTTGATGCTTATGCTAAGCTAACCACCATTTATGCAAACAAACAACGCTGAGTGCTGCTGGAAAGTGAATTTTCTATATTTCTGTTGCATGTCTGCATTTTGATAAAGATCATGTTGCCAACCTATTAAACATGGAGGTGGTAGTATCATGGTGTGTGTGTTTCCTGATCCTCCTACCTTCACATGTCCCTCTTTGACCTCTCCATACTGGACATGTTTCCTCAGGTGGTTGCAGATAGCTCGAAGCGTCGGGTGTATCTCCACGCAGAATTTACATCTGAATCCTATGGGAGTGTTATTTACAGGGGGTTCCTGATAACACAAACACAATACATTTTTTTTTTCATTAGACAGACTTATTATATCCTATAATAATAATAATAACTTCCATGCCTATAAATAGCACACACAAGGTGATACATCTTCCACTGTCAGAGGACATTATTATCTTTTCTTGATTTACTGTTTCTCCTGGAACTTACACCAAATCAGTGTTCGTCATTGAATTAGATGAATAGTATTTTTAATGAACTTCTTATGAAAGTAATTATCAAACCTCATTATCAGGTACTGTTACATATATATACTGACAGAGAATAGGCAAATTTAAATGATCTTTTTAATTGTCTGCTCACTTCACTTTCAGCTCCTGGAGGTGTGACTGCAATGAGTGTGGGTTTATAAAACTTCCAGCAGAAAATGAACACCTCTATTAGGGGGTTGTGACTATGACATCATATAAATCACAGAAACTTCTAGCAGACTTTAATGGTATTTTTTTTTTATTTTTAACTTACCTTATCGAGTTTGTTGTCCGGCATCTCTGCAGCTTTCTGTTTGCTGAGCAGCTGCCTCCTTCTCTCCTGCCTCATGGCTCTCTTCTGAAACTCCTCATTATGATTCAATAGATGTTTAGCCAGAGCAGGAAGAGTGAGGAACTTCAGCTCACAGTGAGAACACTGATACAGCTCAGACTCCTCATCCCCGGGACCAGGTGATACCTCAAAGTCCCGCTTCAAGTCGTTGCTGTGATGGTCGTTGTAGTGCATAGAGAGCAGCTCGCCTGTGTTGAAGGACAGTCGGAAGCATTTGAGACATTTGAATGGCAGCCAGTCGTTATCTCTGTCCTGCTCTGATTCCAGTGGAACCTCCAGCATGTCTTTGTCTTCCTCTGCCAATGCACCAGTTCTCAGGTTCTCAGGTTCTTTGGCATAAATGACAGTGAAGTAGCGACCAAGCTTGCTAGAATGCTGCTTCTTGGGGAAGACACCTGGGTGGCGTTTTATGTAGTGTGAGACGATGCTCTTCCGGCTGAAGGCCTGGAAGGCGCAAAGAGAACATTTTCGTCTCTCTACAGCCAAACGCAAGTCCTCACTCATTTCTGAATTCTCCCCTTCTGATGGTGGTGGTGACATCACTTTGGTCGGCTTTTCGGTCACTGTCTTGGAAGCAGCCAGGCAATGGGTGTAATAGGCATCGATATCATGGCGCTTCTGGTAGTGTGCTGCCAGGCCTTTGCGAATAGGGTTTGTGTACGAACACAGAGAACATTTGAAGACGTTGTTTTTACCTTCCGGCTGAGCGCGGACATTGTTGTGCTTGATGCGGTAGTGGCGGGCGATGCCTTTCCGGGTAGAGCAGAAGTATTTGCAGAGCTGACACTTGAATATAGCGTGTTTCTCTGTCTTATTGATGGGTAACTGAGAGAGGGCAAGGTCCAATTCACTGACCTCCTGGACTTTAGCTGCACTTGATAAATTGCCAGCACTGCATTCAGCTACAGGCTCTCCTTCTTTACTGGAAGAAAAATTTGAAAGGGAGTGCACAAACATATCGGAGGCAGATTGATTGTGATACTTCTCATAATGGATTTTCAGTTTCTCCAGTGTCCCGTGTGTGTATGGACACATTTTGCATCTGTATGCGCCATAGCCCTGTCTTTGAGTTTTAAACTTATCATCTCCTTCATGCAGCTCGGTGATTTGCTCTATATCGTCTGCAAAGTCTTCTGCTGTTACTTTCACTAACGGGTGTCTCTTCTGGTAGTGAGTCAGAACACCGTGGATGCGGGAGTTTACGTACGGACAGTGGCGACATTTGTACACAGAACTGGGGTTGATGTCTGCCTCCTGTGCAAAATCTGCAGCTTTTACTTTCATGCCTGGGTGCTTCTTCCCATAGTGGGTGAGGAGGCCATGGAGACTGTTGTACTCTGACAGGCACACAGTGCACCGATAAGGGTTATTAGAGATGGAAAGGCGTGGGTGGGCAGGATGGGGATTGCTCTCTTGAGGTGGGGTGGCAATGACCAGTGCTCCATCATCTTCAACAGACTGGCAATTCAAAGTTTCTTTGGCCAGCTGCTGGTGGATTTTTTCAGCTGACTCATTCCCTTTGATGATATCCAGCAACACAGATTCATCCCCTTTTATAGCCCAGGGATGGACAGCCTGATAGTGACTGGTTATGTCCCATATTGTGCAGGCCTCAAAGGCACAGTCTCTGCATTTGTAATGCTTAGTTTCCACATTGCCCCCTTGTTGGGTGGTCTCAGGTCCAGCCCACAGCTTGCTGGCCATGTATGCATAATCAACATTATGTTCAGGATGGCGTCTTTGGTAATGAAGCAGCAGGCCCTGGGGTTCAGCATGGGAGTAAATGCACCACTCACAGTGGTAGCCAGCCTCCAGAATGCCATCTTGGTAAGCCCAGTGTAAAATGGTCATGGCAGTGGCTTTCACAGTGGGGTGATCCTTCTTCAGGTGCTTCTTTAGGGCATAGACATAAGGGGATGTATAGGAACAGTGTCTACACTTAAGGGAGCGCAAAGGCGTAGCGTTCTCAGGGTCTGGAGGAGCCGGGACCACGGCGGTGGAGACACTTCCTGACTGAACCATCTGTGCGCGCTCACGTTGACTTCGGACAACTGCAGTGTGACGACGTACCAGGTCGGCATTGGCCTTGGTTTCCCTGTGCTTCTTCTGGTAATGAATAAGCACTCCTTTTACAGTACGGTTGCCATAATCACATTGCTGACAGAAGAAAAGCTCATCCTCACCTTTCTCACCACTTCCTGGTTTAGGACTTGAGTTATTAGATGCATCGTGACCATTATTTTGAAACTGCTTCATAAACTGTTTGGGAGTTGCAATTTGTAATTCATCCATTAATTTCATTAAACCAGGAGTAGGGGCGCCATGTTTGATGTATTTTGCCGTCACCTTCACTTCTGGGTGTCTTTTCTGATAATGCACCAACACACCAACAACAGATCTGTTGCTGTACACGCAGTGTTTACAGTAGTACAGTTCTTCATCGGATCCATACAGTGCTGCACTTGACTGTTTTGGAGTCGAGGACATGCTAGGACTGTATGAGGAGTTTGCTACAGGCTGAGACTGATCCACAGAGACAACCTTCATTGTTTTCTGTATGCGGAAATATGAAGCCTTTTGCTCTGGGTGTTTCTTCTGGTAGTGCACCAAAACAGAGTGCATGTTGGGGCTGGCAAAAGAACAAACGTCACAATCATAGACAACAACATTGCCACCCATGGCTTCTTTGAGAGGCTCTGCCTCAGTGTTATCTTCAGGGGACTTGGGGACAGTTTTCAGAACCGGACTTGAGGAGGACCTGGGCATTGATGTGGCCGAGTTAAAGGTCTTGGGGCCAGAATTTAATATTTCTCTCAGCGTTTGCGATTCACCTGTTTTGTGGGTCTGCTCCACAATGTAGCTGGAGAAGATCATGGCATTGTTGATTTTGACGGTGGGGTGCATTCTTTGGTAATGGGGCATCAGGCTCCTGACATTGGGACTTGTGTAGGAACAAAAGCGACACATGTACAGGAGATGGGGCTGGTTGAAGTTGAGCACATTACTTGCCTCAGGGTGGTGATCCATATAGTGTTGGTGCAGATCGTTGTAATTTGTGTATTCAATGTAGCACTCTAAGCAACGGAAGACTGCACTCTGGTCTTCAGGGTCCAGGATGTACTTAAAGCTGAACTTGATGTAAGGGTGCATCCTCTGGTAATGTGTGCTGACGCTACGAGCTGACTTGTTGTGGTAATCACAGTGTTTACAGTAGAAGCGTGCAGTTCCAGGATCCTCTGAATAGTCCATGTTCTCCTGGACGGTGCCGTCACCGGGATCAGCAGAGATGTTCTCACTGTCATCTGAGAGAGTCAGCGATATAGGAATGTTTCTAGGCTTGGACTTAGGGTTGCTTTTTCTTTTTCCTATCCGGCCTCCCTCATTAGAGGTTGTGGATTCTCTTCCATGAAGCTGTTGTGTGTTGTATGCAAAGACAGGGTTTTTATTGTCATGGTTTCTACCCTCATCTGCACTGCCTTGATTCTCCCCTGCGTCATCATCATCCATGTCATCCAGATTTATGATGGAGTCCTGTTGGCTTTGGCTTATCTTACTTTGAAGGTTACTGGCTATTTCATCAATTCTTGTTCTCTTTTTCACTGAGGACAAATCCAAAGGCAAGTCATTAATGGACTTCCTGGCTCTTTTCCCTGTGACTAAGGGCTTCTTGGTGGCAAGTCCTAAAATGGAGGTCTGGGTTTTTTGTAGAAAGATTGGAGAAGCATCCACTTCTGAATCTGGCTGGTCAGACAGCTGGGTCGTTTCAAAAACAGTGGCATCTAGGTCATCACAGTAGGAATGCTTATGCTGCTGGTGGACCCTCAGACCTTTCAGAGTGGTGGTGGAAAAGCTGCAGAGCGTGCAGCGGTGAGGGTTCTGCTGGTCGTTCGTTGTGCTGGTTGTCTTTTTTCCATTGACTTTGGAACTCACGTTACCCCCATTAACGGGCTCTGCGCTGCTGTCATTCTGAGGTTCAGGACTGTCACTTGTTAGGTCCAAGGTCTCCAATTCGGAGGAGTTGTGAGTCTGCTTGTGCGTGCCTAGTTTCAGAGGGCTGGTGCAAATAAATGGGCATTCATCACATTTATACACTGTGGTTTTACCAGAAAGGTGGATGTTCTCAATGTGGCGGGAGATGCTCCGCCTGTGCATGGTGAGGAAGGAGCAGAACGGGCACTGAAACCGGTTCATGTACTTTCTGAAAGGTATTCCTTTAGTCTCCAATAATTTATTATCATCATCTGTTAACAACTGCTTTGCATCAGCAGACAAGGTTCCAGTATAGCTGGGATCATCTATGTCGCCCAACTCTTCGTCATCGTCGTCATCCTCTAAGCTGCTCCTCGAGTCTTCCTCGTTGTGTAAGTTGGCCTCCATGTCTATGACACTGTTGGACACATCAGCTGATGCAAACCTCTTCGACAAAATGGAGGAACCGGTGCTGTTGGGTGTTACTGCACTTATCTGTGCATATTGGAAGGATGTGAGGTCTGCTACTGACTTATCCAAAGTGTTTTCTGGTGCCTTTCCTACTGACTCCTCCTTTCCAGACACATCAGGAATACTCCTCTTTGATCTAGTCGGGCTACGGGAAGAAGACGGGGAATCAGGTTTTGGTGAGCTTGCACTCGTCTCTCCTTCCAGCTCTGCAATGCAGGAAACAATCTTGACCTTGTCACTGTGTTCCTTCACCACGTGATTCGTCCAGCTGTCCTTCTTGTCAGTCTGGTAGTCACACCATTCACAGGCAAATGTTCCTTTCATGACTCCAGCTGAGTCCGAATCCTCCCTGAGCTTGACATACTCTGGAGGATCTCCAGTGCTTTCTGAGGGAACTTTGTTGTGATACATCACTTGGTGTTTCATTATCCTTGCTTTGCGTGGAGACTTGTATGTGCAATACTGACAGGAATACACTTTTGAATCGTCATTGTGCACTATAACATTGTAGCCAGGCTGTTTAGCGGTCTGTGATGAGACACTTCCATCCGAATCATCCTCGATGACATTGTGCACCTTCTTGGTGTGGTTTCTTAACAGAGACTTGGATCTGAAGTAACGGACACAGAACTTGCACTGATAAAACGGTGGGTGAGCTTCAGCTGTCTGCTTCTGGGATGTTTGGTTGGAACTGTCAGTAGCACTGGGGCCTAAAAGAAAAAAAAGTGTGGCATGTTAATAAAACCAGGAGCAATGGAGAAGGAAGTGTTTGGATTAATGTGGTTGGCACACTCACTCGTTCCAGCTTTAGGAGGCGTATAATCCTTGTCATCCTTATCCTCATATTCCTCCTCTTCTGCCTCATCTTCATCCTCATCTTTCAGAGAATCAGACTCTGCATCTGCAGGCTGCAGGAAAACAGTGTGCACCTCCTGTATGTGAGTCTTCAAGTCATCGTAGCACTCGGCACGAAAGTCACAGCCATCACATTGCAATACCTCCATCACTAAAAAGGGGAAGAACTCCCTGGAAAATCAGGGAAACCTGCAAGGAAAAAAAGAGAAAAAGAGTGTTTTTACATGGCAGAACAAAGATACATAAACAGCACAAGGTTTCCATATTCTGTGTTTTAAGCATACAGTGGTAATGCGGCTTTTTAGTGTCTCTACCTTGCACTGACATTACCATAGATACTCAAGCAAAATCAAATAAAGGAAACCAATCTAGCCGCTGACAAAAATATGAAAATTCAAAGATACAAAAACTTTTTTCATAAAAAACACAATGGCTTTGTTATGCAAAAGGTAAAAAACAAATTTCTGTACTCATTTTGGTGACAAATCCACATGGATCAAGAGCCATAAATCTCTCAAATAAATGGAGATGTCCATATACTCTGATAGAAAAACCCAACAAAACATGACACAGAGGAGAATTCAGCAGATGCCGGTGTTAACTCAGAATACTAAGAAGGTTCCATTTTTTTTTAGCACACCATCATTCCAAGAACAATGGAGGGACTGAGGAGGGATTATGGGCTGATTTGTCCCATTTTTATTACCTTGGGATAAGCAACAGCTGGAGAGCAGCTCCACAGCTCAGTATTTAGAGCAGACTATTCTAGCAGATTGTATCTACTGCTCTGAAATAAGATTGAATGAATCAACTAAGGAATGAAGGCTTTATGTCTTTGGACCTCTCTGCAGTTTGAACTTAGCCAGAAAAAAAATGGAAGCTGATGGTTTGGCCATCCTTTCAGAGCTTTTTCATCATGGAGTTTTAATCAGCACTCATTTTGTCACAAAACCAGAAGCGC
>JAVQJX010043562.1:0-11199 GCA_036025115.1 Ambassis agassizii
TGTGTGATATACACACACACACACACACACACACACACACACACACACACACACACACACACACACACACACACACACACACACACACACACACACACACACACACACACACAGAGGTAAACTCCCATCACTCACCTGTCTGTATCTAATATTGAAGTGCAGCAGAGGGGTTCCACCATCATCAGTCTGTTTAAGAGGGATAGAGAAGGAGTTTCCCTCCACTTCCATCTCATCAGATGACAGAACTGGACTGTCTGGTTCACCTACAGGCAGGAAACAAAAAGGTTTTTAATCACTCTGAATTTAGCTGAGTATTTACACTATAGTTCATGCAGTTATGCTTTACCTCCTGAGGATGGATGACAGTGGGTTACATGGTGTCATGACATAATGATGATGATGATGATTATGATGATGATGGCATGAAGGATGAATGAGAAAAAACCAAAACAAAAGTGATGGCAGATGAGGAGAGGAGCCCTTTAAAATACTGTAAATTGTTTATTTCTGTTCGTATTTTTGAGAAACTTACGTATTCCTTGTGTCCGGACACTGTCTGTGGATGAGAACTGTCCCAGTCCAACTGCGTTCATGGCAGCCAAGCGCACTGTGTACAACGTGTACGGCTTGAGACTGGTGATAACAAGGGCATCTAAAAAGAAACGCACGCCGAGTTAAGCATTACAATTGTAAGGGAAACAAAAATGGTGATGACTGCTGCACAGCTTAACCACAGAATCGGTACCTGAAGCTGGCACTGTGATCTCTTTCCACTGGTCTGTTGGGTTTTGCCTCCATTGCAGGACGTAACTTGTGATAGGTGTTCCTCCACTGGTGGGTGGAGTCCTGAGTGAGAATATGACTGATGTGGGACCTGGAGAGACGGTCATGTAGTGAGGTGCACCAGGCTGAGCTGTAAGTCAGAAATAAAGGGTGTCGATATACAAATTTATAAGTAGAGAATAACTTTTTATCTGTTTTATTAACTCTTACTGTATATTGCAACATCTCTTGATGCATTTCCAGAGGTACTGACAGCCATGCAGGAATATAATCCACCATCAGAGGGCAATATTTCATCAATCACCAAAACACCATCCACCACATGGACATGACCAGTTGAATCCTAACAAGGGGAGGAAATAGAGGAAAGTCATGTGGACAGTTCATCATCATTTAGTTAACAAATTAAAGTCTGCACTCATAACATCATAAAGTCCATTTGTTCCTACCAGTGTGCGTCCATTGAGCTTGTTGAGCCAGTACAGCTGCGGCTGAGGATGTCCAGACACATTACAGGACACAGTTGCACGCTCCCCCACTGACACATGCTGCTGCTCTGCTGATACAAACACCTCGGGGGCCTCTGAAATGAAACATCACCATTACAGTGAGCATTTTAAAGAAACACAACCAAAATAACTAAAAATAATACAGTATGAAACCAACCAAAGACATGAAGCATGATGGTAGCACTGCTCTCAGTTATCTTGTTGGTGGCAGTGCAGATGTATTCTCCATAGTCAGCCCTGGTGACAGACACTATGGTCAGCTGGCTGCGGTCTGAGTTGAACTGATGATGGGAGGGGTCAAAGGTCACTGGGCTGTAAAGAGTAGCAAATAGAATTTAGACTGAAATTCTACACAGAAGGCTTCAAATATGGCAGCCCTGCATTGGGACTTCTAATTCACAGAATCACGTCTTACATGGTCCAGGTGATGTTGGGTTTTGGCAGGCCGTCTGCCAAACACAGCAAAGATACGTTGGTTTCAGGCCCAGCCATTACTTTTTTCATCTCTTCTCTCAGACGAACAGTAGGAGGCGCTGCAGAAAGGACACAAATCGATACACTCACTGAATACACAGAGTTTAACACCGCTGGATTAACTAATGCTTGAAAAAGATACCAACCATTGACAACAACAGAGACAGCAAGCTGCTGAAAGATGGGCCTTCCACGGATCTGAGCCTTACAGATGTAAGTCCCAGCATCCTCTCTCTTCACTTTTTTAATCAGCAACGTGTTATCAGCCATCTGATGTACACGCCTTCCCTCTGAAGTGAGAGAAAGCCGAGCAAACGCGCAGAAACACACAAAAGTTACGTTTCCAGATTATGTCTGAAAGTTATGTGATCCCTATCAAAACATTTGATAAAAATGACATATAACTTATATATATATATATAAAAAATGATCTAGAGACAGCAGCACTGAGCTCATGTCATCCAGACGGCAAGATTTATGCTTATTGTAGAGCAATTATGCACTTATACGTTTGCAAAATGTAGAAAACTAGTAGACTGCTCGGCTCTGGTTCTCACCATCAGTGGAGATTTCTTCTCTGTCTCTTAGCCATTTAACATCCACTGCAGGCTTTCCTGACACCAGGCACGGCACCATCCCACTGGCGTTCACAAGGAACTCATGGTAGATGGTGGTGCTTCCAAATGATGGGCCCTCTGACAAAAGACGAGAAGGTGAAGACACAGTCACAGGTCCTGTAACAATTTTATTTCACGTGAGTGTGTGTGTGCAGACAGTTGTGACTTACCATAAACATACAGCGTTATGTCAATATTGTCTTTGTGCCCACTGTCAAAATCACAATCACATGTGTATTTGCCACCGTCCTGCAGAGCTGCCTTCTTGATTGTCAGTTTTGAAGAGGTCTCATCAATCTTTGAGACAATGTCTTCATCGTCTATGTCCTCCCCATCCTTCTGCCACGTTATATCTCCTTCTCCTCCAGCTTAGGACAGGAGACGAGAAGGCGAGAGGAGGACGGTTTAAGAGGAAGAGTTTCGATAACATGAAGACGTCACACGTGTCAAATGAAAAATGACTCACCTTTACACAACAATAAGATCTCTTCTCCTACCAGAATATCTTGCTTACTGGCAATGATGTTCATCTTAGCATCTAGACAAGAGGACAGGAGAGGAGTTACATGAGAACAACTGTGCATTTGTCAGTCTATACTAATGTTTTGGATGAACATTAGTGGAGATTTGATGGCCCCGTTGTAATGTGTAAATCATGTTGACTTACAGCTTATGTGATAAATCTTTGTGTCATTTTTAATACAGGTACAATCCATCTGAAACATTTTGTTTATCCTGTTTATACAGACATGGATTCTTTAGATTTGAGGCAAAAACCGACAAGATACTGGTGATTTCTGTCAGAAATGTGGTGTGTACCACATGACTAAAAGTCTTGCTGGAAATCAGTGTGACACAGATCTTACCTGTGCTGTGCAGCAGAAGCAGCAGCGCTGTAGTGAGGAGGAGCTGCTTCATCATGTCCAACTGAAGATTTTCAAGCAGAAGACGTGCACCTGTTGTTTCCTATTCACATATGACAGCTATGACAGAGAAGGGGCCTGTGTCAGGGGTTATATAGGGGTACAAGAGCAGATGACAGGAAATGAGGAGAGGGTGGGAGGGAGAGAGAGAGAGAGAGAGAGAGAGAGGGAAGGCTCATGACATGAGATATGACCACCAAAACACACCCCCTCATTGTTTTTCTAACATTTTCTTTGTTTGCTCATAGTTGTTTCTACACATCTCTAATTCTATTTGTATATAAATTTTACTTCTTCTTGTTTTTTTTTTGTTTTTGTTTTTTTGCCTCCCTCTCTCTCTCACTTTCCCCACCCTATGCTCTGCCTGTCCCTGCAGGCTACCGGATGAAAGCCGGGGAGGCAGCCCTCCAGGGGGAAGGACGAGATGGAGAAAGATATTTTTATCGGGCCATCGTTTTTTCCTCTCGCTCATTTAAAGTCTTTTTAAGCACGTGCATCTAACCGCATGTGCAGTATGTCAAAATCAAAAATGCGGCATTAAAAAAAAAAGGAATATGTGATACGAATAAAAAGACTTAATGAACTTACAACTTGTTGAAACACACAGGTGGCCAAGGAACGGTCAAGCATCCCTATGCATCTGACTGCACAGATTCTTTCATTGTTACATGTGTTTCTGTTGTACTGTCACAATGGAGATACAAGATTTTTATTAAAATGTCCCTTTAAATAATATTTTATTACTGTGATTGACGTGACAGGATGAGTTCCGTTGGCAACCATGAAGCTAGACAAAATGGACAAAGCACAAGGACACACACAGATACACAGACAGAGAGTTGCGCCTAATCAGTCATCTGTCCACAAACCCGTGATCTGACCACAGTTTGATGGTGAGCTTTGATGGTGACACACACACACACACACACACACACACACACACACACACACACACACACACACACACACACAGATTTTGATAACGCTGCATCCCACAGTATCTCTGTCAGACTAAAACAAATACTTCATCCAACTCTCTGGTTTGGTAAAGTTGAACTGCAGATGTTTCAGACCACTCTTTTGATTTCACTATTTTCCCAGTAAGGCATGAATGTGAATGTCCCACACCAAAGATTCAGAAACTGAAGAATTTTCATTTACACCACACACACTTTAATATTCTGTTTTGATCTTTTTAAAAAAAAAAAAAACCCTCTTTCCTACATAAACATGTCTGTTCACAGATAAAAGGGTCAGCCAAGTGACCTTCTTTGACTGAAACCGGCACACGTACACACACACACAGTTTACGTCACTGCCCTTTCATCTGCGTGGTGACCACTGCCAGTCAAACTTTGTTCCTCTGGGTGCTATCACTTCCAGTGGCCAACAGCCTGCCTGCTCCTCCCACCTTCCACTTGATAGCCTATCAGCGTCTGAACACCAACGTCCAACCAGCCAATCAGAGGTTCAAGAGTCCAAAGGGGCCACCTATCAGGTCGATTATCAGAAGGTGTTATTATGGCTCATTAGAATGGAGTGTGCTCATAATGAGGGCCATTAACAAGGGTGGGCACTCACTGACAGCTGCACTGCATCACGCCGTGTTTTGATAACACTGAACTTCAAAATCAATACCAGATACTGGACTATAGTGCCGACTATCAGACCCACACCCAGCGGTGCACGCACACGGTTGGCATCGATAGCTACTGCCAGTGGTGATGATGATGGGAAGCCAGTAAGTTCAACAGTAACAGAGGATCATCTGAGGAATGTTATAGTGATAGAAGAAGGGTCTGAACCCCCACATCCATCCATCCATCCATCCATCCATCCATCCATCCATCCATCCATCCATCCATCCAGCAGTCAGTGGAGATGGAGGTGGGGAAGAAGTGCCAAGAGGTCACAGAGAGACAAGCAAGCAGTCGCTCTCACACTTACAGCCAGTTCAGAGGCCCCAATTAACCTAAAAAGGGGTTTTTGTTCTGTTTCAACCAGCAGCTGTATTTGCTGTCTACTGTTTGATGGCCAATAAACAAAACCGGGACACATTATGCCTCAAACTCCTCTAGTATTGATTAAAAGAAAGACACCATAACTTCAAAATAAATAGACTGATGGGATTCTAATGGTGTGGCTCTGCTTATGTGTAATAAGTATATGTAAATGTATGAAACTTAATTACTGTACTATTACATGAAGTCAGTTAATTGAAGGTGTGTAATGACGTTACACACACACGTGTTTCATTCAGCAGACAAAGCTCTGGAGTAAATAATAATGTTTATGTATATATATATATATATACTGTATATATAATGTGTATATAGAGCCATAATACACAAGCACGTAACACAGAGGCTGACAAAAACAATGCTGTGACAGCTGAAGACATGAGGACGAGACAGACAGGAAGGAGTGAGAGACAGAGACAGACTCTCGTGACTGGAGAAGACACACCCTCACTCTCCCCTTTGTGTGAACAAAACAGACCTGTGTGTGTATGTGACTGTCCTCAAGTATCTTTACTACGCCGATAAAAGTTTATTTAACTAGTAAACAGCTCAAATTATTGTACAAAGCAGAGCGGGAAGCAAAATGGTATACGTTTACATTAGGTTCGATTTTTCCTGTTTTAATTGTCATTCAGACAGAAACAGTGATTGTATGTAAGTATCAGGTAGTGAACACAATTCTTCACCAGATCAGGAAGATTTCAAAAATTATGTAATGCAGAGATGTGACAGATAAACACACAAGAACATCCATCTGGAAATTCTTGAGCTGAGCAACACACTTTTGAAGAAGTCTCAGATCAGACAGCAGAGACATCAGATGGATGCAGATTATCAAGACCAGAAAGGAAATGTGTGGTTAGAACACCATTGTTGTTTTACATTACTTTGTATGCTACATCAAATTGCACCCTTTAATTACTCTTTTCTTTTTTTTTTTTTTGCATACCTCAAACTGCACTGTCCAAGACTTTTAATGTATGTTTCAGGTAAGGATGTTCTCTTTTAGGGTGAAACCATTTATTGAATTAAGAAGAGAAGCATAGCAGCTGTTATTACTAATATTTGCATAGGCTCACTTTGCTTATGCTCGCATGCAGAGCTGTTTGTGCTCTTGTCGGTAACATAATCACTGTTACTAAAATAACGACAGGACAGGACGCTGAACAAAAGGAATATTTCCCTTATCCACTATTCTCTCTATTGTTATCAATGTGAAAGTGACAGCATTGTGGCTTCTTACTATTTTTATCCAGTTTATATTTATTCACTGAAAAAAAAACACACACACATGACATCCGAGGTTATCCAGACCTGTTTACGCCAGCCATTGTTGTCACACAAATAACTAATAAACAAACACTGTACTGTGTTGTATACTGTAACCTTGCACACACACACACACCCCTTCTTTTTGCGTGCATTGTGTGTGAATATCATGGAGTGGTGCAGCATTTTTCCTCTATTCAATAAAGGGTGTGATCCCAACTGTTTCCTGCACGATGCTTCTCCTGGCCTCGTAGTAAACTGAGGGCAGCGGCAGGTGAGAGACGTGATCCTCTGATACGCATGAAATACATTCAGTTCAGGATTTTTCACATGATCCCTGACAGATGAAGGAGATATTTAAAGAAGTGCTGTGAGAGCAAAGCGTGGTGCAACTCCAATAAATTCTTTTTCAGGCAAAGCCATGTCCCTCATCAAACAGCTGCCCAGTCTAAACAGTCCTGAATGCCGCCATTAAGTCTGTCACCAGATCTTTCATCAGAGCCTCCAAACCCACTGTGCCAGATGCAGCTGCAGATGGGCTGCTGATGTTCTGTGATTAAAATACACAGTGTGAGAACCGAACAGAGAGCTTGATAAAAAAAACCCAGCACTGGAATCACATCATTTTAATAATATTTCTGTCATCCTTCTTTTCTTCAGTTGCTTTGTTTGCATCTGCTTTCTGATCTGATAGTGTTCATGTTACTTGGGCATCATGATTGAGTCTCCATCTACACTCCCAACAAAACAATGAACTTCTTCTCAGCAATGTTCAACTTTAAAGATGTAAACACATTTACAGCCTTCGTGACAACTGGCTCGTCTAAAATGTATCACAAGTTTCCCAACGAGTGCAAATCTATTTTTTAATCTGTAAAACAAAAGACGGACCAAACGTTGACCTCGGAGGATCTCTCCGTTGGGCCGTATATTTGTTTTTTTGTGCACACATTATTGGTGAAAAACGTGCATCACCAACTGGCTAAGAGCAGAGTAAACATTTACGAGCAAACGGGAACACTGTGAGAAAAAGTGGAAGCACGGGAAATCGGAGGAGATCAAGAGCAGAGCAAATCAACGAGGGGCTTTTTGATTGAGAGGCCAGATATTTGAAGGAGCGCATTAACCATATCTGATCATCTAAACAGAAGATCAGGCTCTCAAACTGTGGGAACACGGTCCAATATGAAGACAGAACCCCACTAAGACCGGCCTTTTCTCCCTGCACTCTGCAGAAAAGGACAAAAGAGAAGTCGTCTGTCATCTGCAGCCAGTCTGCGTAAACTGGCTCTGTCAATGTTACTGAAAGTCACTGAAATTCAAAATATAATCAGCAACAACAATAGAAGGAAGACAGATGGTGAGCTGCTGTGGCATAAGCTCGTCTAAAATTAAGCATCTTTACATGTGAGCTTAGACTAATTAGCCACAAATATATACGTAAGCTGCTTCTACGTTCTGCTTCTATACATAGAATCCGTTTATTTAATCTCAGATTACATAAATAATATATTTCGGTTACAATGGAGCGCTCCTGTTACAGTTTACACAGACATTATGAACTGAAGGGGAAATTGTTGACCACAATTCAGTTTAGAAATACAAATAGAATACTTCACCAGAATGGAGCGCTGTTTATTTTACTTCTAGTTTATTTTGCATGCCATCACATGAGTGAATGAATTCATGTCTAAACATTTGAAACAGGCTGCATGCGCTTTGCCTGCTGCCTGATATTCTACTAGAATTTCCGTTAAGGATGTTTTCCTCTAAACACAGAACGAATGAGGGAAAACAAAGTATGTTTTCAAAACTTACACTGATTTAAATGTGTTTAAGATGAATAGAAGACATTTGTAAGAAGTGAGGCGCAGTAGAAACAGATGCAGACACTGGCACGTACCTCTCCATGCAGCATTACTGTAAGTAGTTTGTTGGGGTGTTTGTCAGGTCTTACCTCTGCCTCTGCTGTTGATCGAGGTCTTTTTCTTTTGTTGAGCTGTCGCCTTGGGGAAATGGTGAAGGAAAAAGAGAAGAAGCCACATATAAACACATACGGTAAAACCATTTACTGCAGCACATTCTCACAAACACAATTTATATATCAGATGAACACAAATAAACTCTTCTGTACCCATGCTTATTCATCATCTGTTATATCAATATCTGCATGGAGAAAAAAAAGAATTTGAATAAACTTGCTGTCCATGAATATGATTTATTAGGAAGGAATGACTTTTAAGATCCTCTTTTCTACATCGTGTCTCATCACGTTGACGACGGCTCATGTTATGATCAGTAACATTCAATATATCTGTGTTTGCTTGTTTTTTGTTTCTCAGGATATCTGCAGGACAGTGACTCCTCCACATGCTTCACATTGATAATGACACTGACTCCTGCGTTCCGCCTGTGCGCCTGCCAGTCTGACCTGGACCTGCTGAAACCTACGTGACTGTTGTTGTGTCTGAGCCTCATTCAGGGATTTCTGTTGTTTATTTTGTTTAGTCTTTTTTGGGCCTCCCTGACCACATCCTCTTAAGCTTTTCAGCACTACTCCTACCGTCATCCCTGTCAAGACCCCCCCCCCCCACACACATACACACACACACACACACACACACCCTCCACACCACTAACACACACGCTCACCCACTCTATGGCATGCGTAGTGATGCATGCATACAGGAAGAGAGACGTGCAGCTTAAACAATAGACTTTGAATCTGAACTGCAGCCAGGAGACACACCGCAGACGAAGACGAGACATGGACACTTTTGTGACTTGAATGTGAAACTAGCTGATTAAATGTGCTGCAAACTAGCTAAGTAGGCACTTTTTTTTTCTTTAGTTATGAACAGGTTTTCCTTAACTTTTAGTGACAGAAGGTGCAGGTGAACATTTTAGATGTCCTCTAAGGCTATGTGCCTGAAGGCGTTCTGTCTGGTCCTCCTCCTCCTTCCTTCTAGGCTCCCTGTCTGTGTCTCTACGTGACCAGTCCAGGGTCCGTCAGTGCCAGTGGAGGCCGCCGTGGCAGCAGATAACGCTAACTAGCTTCCTGCCATTACTTCTAATTGCCCCAAGGCCCGGAACTGTGCAGACACCCTGGGTGGGGCGTGACCGGGGAGTATGCGTGTCTGTGTGTGTGTGTGTGTTTTTAAGAAATTTAAGTTAATCCCATATGTGCCGGTGCTTCCTACCTGTTTGTGTGTGTCAGCGTTTAACACTGCCTTTCTAGAAGAAGTTGTTTGGGTAATGTGCTTTCATAGAAAACAGAGGAGACGGTCGTGTGTTTGTAGACTGCAGGAGGCTGGATGCGGGAGACAGATGGATGTATATGTTGGCTGGGCATATCACAAAGCAGAAGAGGAAGAGCCGGCTGACGCCAAAAAATACACAGAAACACAGCCGCATTCGAGGAAAGACATGGGTGTGTCAGTCTGAATACAGTGAAGACACAACATACATGTTCAGCAGATGTCTGGAAGCGGGTAATATTTACTAGCAGTAGACTTATTAACATGTAGAAACACATACATAATGATGTCGTGTCATTAAGAAGACAGCAGAGATGCTTCATTGGCCTTTCTGATGACTGCCATGTGTCATAGAGAAAGGGAGGAGAGGATGTTTAGATGTGGTACTGTATGCTATCACTATCGTCTATCTTTAGATGTCTACAGCAGCCTATATGACCCTGGGGATGGCTGACAGCAGGCTGAATGTGTCTGACAACAAGGACGCCAGCAGGGCGCCACGAACAAAGGAGGCAGTGCAGCTGACCTGTTCTGTTAGGCCTTTTCACCGCATCTGTCTCTAGAATGTGTTTGATTAGGTTTAAGTACAAAGACATTCCTTTAAACTCACAATAAAGTTTGAAATTACTTCTTTTGTTTGCAACTAGCTTTTCCACCTTTTTCTTTGCTACCATGGTAACATTGTTGTAAAGCGGCCAGTTATGGCCGCAGGGATTGTTTTTGGTTTATGTTTATGTTTCCCTGGTGTGTGTTTTTCTGCTTTGTTTCCCCTGTGTGGCACACTGGGAGTGTTTGTGTGCACAGCTGAACCAGAGCTGCCCCTGCAATCACCTTCATCTCACTCACCTGTTGAGCCTCTCTCTCCTGGTTCCCTCACCTGCACCTCATCATAATCACTCCTCTATAAAACCGGTCTTCCCCTGTCACTCTTTGTTGGGTCATTGTCGTTAGTCATTGTCTTTGCATGTGTCTCGAGCCTAGTGTGTCACTTTGTACGTCCTCCCTGCCCCTCTCCTTTGGACCTCCGTGTCTCTCCTCGGCTTCCTGTGGACTCCCATGTCCTTGCCTGGTTCCCTACCCCGTCTCCATGAGCCTCCTACTGGACCGCTCGAAGTTCGCCCCGGTACCCCCTGTGACACCTCTGCCTCATGTTCTTCCACCTAGTAGTTTTCCCTCCGCTCTGGTTCAGCTACCTCACTCCACCTCCCAGCGTGCTAGCACCTTCTGCGTCTCCCCTGCCTCCTGTTTCCCCTGTGGTCTCTCCTCGTGTTTCCTTGGGTTGGTGAGTTCCCTGTGTTTCCCTCCCAGTGCGTTGGGCACCTCCCTGTGTGGTTGGTCATCCCTGT
>JAVQJX010043566.1:0-22770 GCA_036025115.1 Ambassis agassizii
CAAAATGTAATCGTCTGTTCCTGATAACATTCCAAACATTCCTGAAATTTTCATCAAGATCCGTCCATAACTTTTTCAGTTATGTTGCTAACAGACAAACAAACAAACACACAAACAAACAAAAACATAACCTCCTGAGTGGGGGTAATTATGAGCCAGTGAAACAGTTATGGATCTAACATCAAACTACTTTTTGTACCACTTCTAGTGTGAAATTCAAGACAAGTTTTGTGTAAACTGTGAAGCATAAGCCTTTCAACAGGGGGCACTGCAGAAAATTTGGTTTTTAATCACAACATAATGTGTTTTCTTTCTCAGCCACAGTAGAAAGTGTGGCCTCAGCTTGAGAGGTGTGATGTGATTGTTCTTAACCCGAGGTGCTGCTAAAACTCTAGCCCTTCTCTTATCCGTGCTGCAAACGGCAAGCTGTTAAAGCATTTACACGGCTTTAAGTGCTGCCACACTTTGCCACCATGCAAATGAAGTGACAGGAACTCCAGCGCTAAGTGAGCGTCAGCCTTTCCATAGCGTAGGCTGGTGAGACAAAGGGAAAAAAGGCAGATGATTGAATTTCAGAGGCAGAGAGGATGAGAGGTGTGCTGAAAAATGTAAGGCCACAGACAAAAAAAGTGGAAATAATACAGAATGGAGAGTGCAGCAGTGAAGTGAATTGGAATATACAAGGCCAGGAGATGTTTGTTTGCACTTTTGAGTGGGAGCAAACTATTGAATGCAAGTCATATTATTTGATATTATCAGAAAAATGTGGTGTGAAGACAAGCATTCTTAAACTCCTTTTGTATTTATATATGGGAACTATGTCCCTTGTTGTCTAAAACAGACACTGTGATGTTGAGCAGTAGAAATACACCACAGTAAAAGAAGAAGAAGGGCTGCCTCACTGATTCCGTTTTCAGTCCATTTACAGATTTGTGTTTTGATCAGTAGAAGCTGCTGGCAGTGATGGGACTGCATTCCACATGGACAGGTTTAGAGCTCAGGTGCCGGTGCCAACCTGGAAAGTGAGAGCATGCTCACAGCTAGGCCGTAACCTGCTCCATCACATGGTCAACAGGTTCGGCAGGTAACTCGGTCCAAGCCAAGAGCAGGTGAACCGCACAGTGATGGTGAACAGGGGGTTGGCCAAGAGACACTGATGGGAAGGCCATAATGGTAATAAGGGAGCAGTCTGCCAGAAACATGTCAAAAGCAAAGAGTAGAGGATTCCTGCATGAGGTTGGGTGAGACATGAGTGCATCACCTGGGAAATAGCTCATTAAAATAAGACGCTACGTGTAATACAAGATGTGTGAATACACCATTTCTCGAGGTGTTAAAACAGCCAGATCTAATGTGTATATATATGCATAGCTAACAAAATGTGCCTGCATGTTTGTACAGCATGTGTCTCTGTGTGTTGGAGATAAAGGCTGCAGTCGCTGATGGCAGGAGGCCTAGGCCAGGGCCTTTCTCGAATGCTCCTCATTAACAGCTCATAATGGCTGGCAACATCCTCTTGCCACACTGGCTCACTCTCATTAGCAGCTGGCAGCAAGGTGGGGAGATGAGTGGACTCTGGCATCAGCCCACCTTCACTCAAGTAAGGCATGGGAGCAGAACAGGGAGAGGAGAACAACGAGGGAAAGAGCCCGAGATAGGTGGCATGAGAGGGAAAAATCCTCATCTCTGTAGATTTAATTAAAACTGGGGTGAACAGATGGGGAAGATGGAATGAAGTCCAACAGGAGACAGCTCATCTGTTTGGGTTTCCACATTCTTCTTTCTATCTCTCCATCTTTCCCCATCGGTCTCCCTCTCTCATCTCTACTGTTTTTTTAGATAAATTCTTGGCATTCACAATGTCCCAATTCAAAGCTTCCATACTGGCGATGTGACAGATGACAAAAACAAGGGAAAAAAAGTGAGACACGCTGCTCATGTGGCTCTTGAAGGAACGTCTGCCTTGAGTTTGCTGTGGATAATTATGTGCTGGGATAGTGCCGGTCAGCCCTGCACTGGGCCTGGGATGCCGCACTGGAGAGTGGCTAAGCCCTTATTAAAAGGTAATCCAGGCAATCCTTGTGTAAAATAAAAGAGCTATTTGTTTAAAATAGAGAACCACCAACTACAGATATAACCAGACAGGGGGGAAGGTCACTCAAAGTAAGGTTTTAGATCAGAAAAAAAGATCAAGCCTCCCTGTGGCTCCTTTTTCTCCTCTCTCCCAGAAGAAGTCACTTTTCATTCAAATGTAATCATCACTGCGCAGTAATATGACCTTCATGGCTGCATGTTAAAAGGACCAAAAGCAAAGCATTCAGCTCCTTCAGTCCCTGTGGCCATTTCAGAGTATACAAAGGGATCACAGACACAGGCGAAAACCACTAAATGAATTCAAAGCATCACAGAATAATGCCAGTTTCACAAAAGAAATATAAGTGTGCATGGAGTGCATATATGTTAAATGCTCCTACAGTTTCTAGTATTTTTACACTGTGTTTGACACACTGTATCTTTGATTGACATTTACTGCCAAAGCATTATCATAATCTCCTAGCAACCACTGTTGGAATCACACAAACATAAATCATAGAAGGGGAAAAAAATCCTCACATCCACCTTGTGCAACAATGCCACTAGTTTTGCATTTTCTTCTGAAAATTTTCTGCCTTAGCTCAATTCCCTGCTACATTAATCTCATTATCCTTTGAACCTTTTCACTGTTAATGCCAAATGCAATTTGTATTCTGAGGCCAGGCAAAAAGCTCTAAACTGATTATCCCAATTTGAACCGTGGCAGTCCTAGATATTGTTGAGTCTGAAAGGGCCATCTCGCTGGTGAATGGGCTTCTCATATGCCTTCTGAGTTTCATGACACAATGTTGCGTCTGCTTTGCAAGGGATAAATTAAGCGTGTGAAAGTCTAAGCAAAGCCCTCATTTTCCAGTTAATCAAATCTTCCCCTAATCAAATTAGCGCACATAATTCCTCTGGATGCGTGGTACAAAAACAGCATTATCCCCCTCTCCGGAGCTGAAAGGCAGGGAATCAGCGTGGTGCCTCTCTCTCCTCTGCATGAGCAGCCTTCAATGGAAGAGGAGGGCTGGGGTGAGGTGGGGGGTGGAAGAGACCAGGGGCGAAGGGGGAGGGCATGGCTCTTCCCTGTGGCCTAACAGAGAAAGGCAAGGCCGGGGTAAACTTTGGCAGCGTTTAAGTTCCCAGCTCATTAAAAAGCCTGGCTCAGTGGCCACCTCCAGGGAGCACTGAAGCGTTGGCTAATGAGGTACTTGTTTAATTTTCTTTCAAAGGGCTGGACATCTGTGACACCCCCAACCCCCCCAAACTTTCTCCCATTTCTCCCCTCAGCTTTAAACCCCCATGCCTCATCTTTTTTCTTCAAACCCCACACAAAGCCCATCTATCAATAGGCCGCGGGGTTCTCTCTGGTTTGATGAAGTGTCTCTCATTGAATAAGGCAGATAATACATTTGGAGGAGTGCAGAACAATCGCCATTAACTCTGATCTCTCCCTCTGAACAGTCAAAGCCCATCATGGAAATTCAATAGTGGTCAAGCTAAATGGATAAATGTTCACAGTCTACCGTAACGTTCTAATTGATTTCCCTTCATGAGATAATCCACTCTCTTCAATAGCGGTCCTCGCCACTCCCATTCACCCCTGCCACCCCTCTGTGGAGACACTGCAGATATCATGGGCCAAAGGAAAAAAGGAATAGCTGAATAGCTGGTATGTATTCATCCATTTGAGTGTGTCAGGTTCATCTCTCCATTTTGATGCAGTTGAAAGACCTGAGACTATATTCAGTGACCTGCCAACCTCTGTCATACTGACCTTTATATGCAGCTCAGTCTTTATATCTGAGAACTCACAAGACATTAAAAGGCACCTCGCTCTCCATCGGTTACTGTAATTGGAATTCAAAGCAGCTAGTGCAGCGTCTCTCTTCATTGGTCACTTCCACTTATTTCATAATGTGTCTCGATTCTTTCATTATGAGAGCTGTCTGACTCATATTTGCACCTTGATGCCCTCCTAATGTCCAAGAACATGGGAAGAATACAAATGTGCTCTTACTGCTGCTTGAATTTCTTCCTTGTCCTCATCTGTGGCCCTTCCATGTAATCTTCATTTAACCAGGTAAAAAGGATGAACTAGTTACAGAGCAAGCGAGACAGGGGAAAGGAAGAGGATGAGGCAGGCATGTCAGAGACACGTTGGGAGCCAGTTATAAAGCCTCATAAACACATTTGTCAATTTGTACAACGTAAACAGGCTGTAACAATGTGTCTTGGGGTCAGCAGGTCAAACCCATGGATCATGCATCAGCTGGCGCATGGTTATTGTTCCGCTCATCCTGTCAAAGCAGGGGCAGAGGGTGTGAGTTTGAGTGTGTGTGACAGAGGGTAGATGTGGAGAAGAGGCACAAAGGCCTTCAGGGTGATCGCAACTAAAACAGTGTGCTATTATTAGCATGACACTAGAAAACACCATCTGGGTTGTTTAATGAGCCTTTACCACAGTGTTAACAAGAGCCTCAAGTCAATTCCCTGAAACAATATGCTCAGAAACTTAAGCAGGTTGCATACCAAAAATACTATACTTTAGAGTGAATGAAGCAATCAGTAATAACATACACAGCCTCTTGTCGCAGGTAATGTGTCAAGAACATCATCCATATGAAAACATGCTTTCTCTGGTTTCATATTGCTTTCAGTCTCTATAGGGTACAGTCTGAAGCTTATAGGCACTACATTCAGGGTTAAAATATGATGATCACACATCGCCCTTCTGTTGCTGTTGCATGACTCCATAACTAGCAGCCATAGTTAATAATGGTGGCACAAACCAACTGCTAGAGGGTCTTTTAAGTAGGAATGTCATATATGTTGGCTCACGGTGACCCTTGGCTTTAGGTTTCACCAGGCTGGCTGAATCATCATGTGTCTTTGCCTGTGGCAGTGCAGAGCAGTAGCAGATAACCAGGCTGAAAAGCTGACCATGGAGGCGGAGGTCAGCACTGGAGTGATGGCATGAGAGCAAAGGTTGCAGGGCTGATGTTATCTATCTCCCTCTGACAGCCTTCTGGCTTTCTATCTACCAGGTTGGCTCATACAGGTCAGGCTGCAAGGGAGTGCTATTTTTCCCGAGCATGCCTGCATCCAGAGTGTGTGTAACTGTAGAAAGAAAGAATCAGATGTCCTTAAAAAGTCAGCAGGGCTGTTCCAAAACAAAGCCTTAAGCCTGTGGATGGGGTTAGGATGACTGATCAGACAACAAGAGAGGTTTTAAATAGATCCTCCCTTGAACCAAGTGGGAGAAACACCTTGAGAGACTGATGAATGTCTGCACACCTACACCCGTCAAGGTGGAGGACTAACTTGGAGTTCGGAAAAACACTTGCCTACCCTGTTTCTGAGAATATCCAATGGAGTTGTTAGCAAGCATATTGTATTGAGAAAGTATAAACCCATCAGTCAAGTTAACAAAAGGTCAGTAGCTTCAAGACTGCAGCCCACAGTACATCCCTGCCTGAGTGGAGGATGTTAGCCCACTACTATGCTTGATCAGGGCATTGCCTTCAGCTAGACTGCTGCCCTGAGCTAACCTTGGTGGTGGGAAGAGATCAGTTTGTGTTTTGGGGGGCTTGAGGAGTGGTAAAATTGGTTCTTGGAAACTTGCCAACCCTTCGACTGACTCATCAAGAAGGACCCCAGAGGAGACATAGACAGCCAGAACATTCATCCTTTCATGCCTCAGATCTAGCTAGGTGTGAGGTTAAGCCTTGATAGATTGGTGTACAGTGTTTTGATGTCTCCTCTTTTCTATAACTCCTGTAGGCATCATGTAGGCAATCATGCATGACACAGCCTGAGGCACAGACACGTGGGTCCAGCACTGGTCCATAAGCCCTTGGAATCCATGTCTGTATTTGAGCAGACTTTATTGGACCAGACAGGACAGGAAAGCCTTGTCAGATATTGATGAAAAAAACAGATAGTGGACGAAAACAAAACACAATCCAAAACAAAACTAACCACTTGCACAGAGCTATATTAAAGATGCATATAGTTATACTGTGGTGGAAAAGCTGGTGAAGTAGAGACCAAAAGCCACAAAACTGACTTTCACAAAATATGCCCTCAATTATGTCCAACCAAAGCCAATAATCAAGCAACCTCAAACACGTCATTTCATATTTGTCTTTTTTCATGCTGAGTGACAGGCAGAACAATCAAATTAAGTTCCTCTCAGCAAACCCACAAGTGTAATTATGCACTAAGTAGGAACAAATCAACACACGCAGCACAGCCGTACAGTAATATTGACACTGCATATTTTCTGACGTGAGAGTGAACAGAATCTGCTAGAATAAAAGGAGCAATTGTCTTACCACTGTCACTTTCAATTAGTAATTGAAGAAAAGCACTAATTTTATAAAAAATGTTAATTAAAAACTTCATAATATGAAAAGAACATATCTTGGTATCTATTATAATTTGAGAGTGGCATTTCCTTTTAAGCAGCTTGTCACATCTCATATGTTTTTTTTATATCTTAGGGTTGTGTTTGTTCCATTTGTGGTGTGCTGCTAATAAAGAAAATGTGAAATGTGCTGAAAAAACAGCTTCATTTGAGAGATTAGCACACACAAGTAGCTCTGTGCACAAACATTGTGATAATGGCAGAAACCATAAGTTTCATATAGCAAAAATAATGCTTCAAATGCTGTCACTCCACACTCACAGAAAGCCAACTGTGGAAGGCTTAATGGAAGGCGTCAATCATAACATTACTGGGAGACAGAGGCATAGTCTCTCTGGAACATAATGACATCCATTCCATGCTACTCAGAACCAACTTAAGGAAAACTCGGTTTGATGGAGCACAATGAGCGTAATGGGAAGATTACATCAGAATTCACAAGAGCAACAACAAACATTAAAGAAATGCATCAACTTTCACATAAATAATGCTGGAAAATTAGTATGGAAATCAGATCCATACTGTATCTCCTGCAACAATCAGCATGAAAAAGAGCAACATTAAAAACAAAAAACACGGCAGTGGCAGAAATTGGTTACATATCAATAAATACCACAGTCATCAAACAGGGGAGGTAATCCATCATTTTACACAAAGTGTAGGTCAATACTTCTGGAACAAGAGCCCACCATGTGCACCTGACAGGCTCAGAGGCTTTCAGCGACTAGTCAACAGGATAATTTGCAATCTGTACAGAGATGCATTACTTGAGCTGTGTGCTTCCTGCTGTTTAACGTAGCTACTAATTGCAATGACACTGGGGTCTCCTCAGGCACTATGATACACCGGGAAGGAGACGTGACATTTCTCATGTGTTATCTATACTCTCTGAAAGTAAGTGTGTTCAGCAGTCCCTGCTGTGTGACACTGATCATTATGAGCATGTGTTCACTATACGGCTCCAGTTACAATATAAATACATTATGCTAATTGTTTAAGCTTTTAAGTACAGTGTGTTTACCCACACTACAAAGCTACCGATGAAGGGTAGTGGCATTTGAGGTAACAGAGGGGCCTAGCATGAGGATCTGTCTTAACACATATGTACACTTATTATATTGTGTCATAAATAAGTGGCTATGGAGCAACAATTGAATCATTTGATTTGTGTACACAGGAACAGTATGGTCTACTTAGAACCAACACTCACCAACAGATTGAAAGTGTTTGGTGCAAAGTTTTGCCATAAAGTTTTTGCCGTATATACTCATTAGCAACATATCTTTCTATATGAAGAACACTTTATGAATAAGATATAACTTCTATTCTTAAGTGTCCCACCTACATGGAAAGGTGGCCATGGTGGTAGACAAGGGTAGCAAAGTGATGAATCAACCAGCGGGTGCGATCATTTGAAAATTCCCCTGGCAGATGTGGTTGTGTGCGCATCTTTGATTAACTTCATTAATATACATGCCTCGCTCTGATACACAGGCAGTGGCATATGGTAAAAAGCAGGAACAGGAAAGAAGTGATTTGCTGTTTGCTCTGGAAAACAAACAAGCCAACAGGTCCTAGCAGATGGCGCTGTGTGCGAGCTGGTGGGAGGCGGTGTGCTGCATCGGTGCTGCCGCCAAGCAGGAGCTCTCCTGTGGATGAAGAGAAGCCTGACTATTGCCTTCGGCCTGCCGCATGGTAAACAAATAAGGCGTCCTTCTGCTTTCCTGTGTGCTGAGCTTTTTATCCCGCGTTGATCTTACCTCCTGATTTCAAAGCACAAAAAAGAGCTTGTTTTTGGCAAGTTAAAGTGCTCTAGGCTTGATGCTCCTCAGAAAGCAGCTTAAAGAAGAAGTGTGTTTAATAATGGCTTGTTTATGTGCAGCTCTCATTTCCCTCTTTGCTCCCTTCGTCTTCCCTCGGCATGCCTGCAAGCGCATATTCCACTTTGTTCCCATTTAAATAGCAAAGTTGTTGCCTCATTTACATTGATAATAGATGTTGGTTATGCATTGGAAAGAAATCACTGTTTAAATGGTTTTCTACTTTTTCCTGCAATACAACACACTATATAAGAGATCATAAAATAAAATTAATAACATTTGGTCATCACGGTACATCCACTTTAAAGGTATGTAAACTTTTCTGAGCACCTTCACATGATGTTCAGTCATCACCACCGAAGCCTGATTAGTCGTCTTCGCCTCAATCCAACCAAACACTAATTGAGATTTTCTTGTTGAAGAATTCTTTCATCAAAGATTTCCGATATCTAAATTTCTACAAGAACACATCTTCATTAGCATACACTGTATTGTGATTCAACTATATTTCACCTTTGTTATCCAAAGCAGAGAAGAGCCCCCTTGTGAAGGGATCAGAGGGAAGTATGTGAGAGTGGGGGGGTGGGATAAAGTGCTTAGTTGGCCGATTGTTCAACAGTGACTATTATCATTAGTCCCAGGTCTACAGAGCCTGAGGCCTAGTCCTCTAATGCTCTCCCCTGCTTGCCAACCTGCTTATACCTTGCCCCAAGCCAACACGCTTCCAGAGCACAGACTGTGAGTACTGATGAGTTGAATAAATCAAGTATGAGGATGGTCAACTGGACTGGTGAATGTCTTAGACAGACATATCCAGTTCATGTTCAAGAGGAAAACAATTTGTAAGGTCATTAAAATAGCCAGTGTTTGTATAGCTATGCCCTGTCCTGTAAATACATGCATGTAAAATCTGCAGGTGGAGGCAGGACTCATTACCTCTACCAAGTGACCACATGTCATTTGGGGATTCACTGTATGTCTCTGATCAAATTACATTGATGAGCTAATAAGTGGCACAGTTATAAAATTGATGACAAGACAAAAAACTATTTTAATACTGCACTATTATGATGTAATAACACAGTTATGAAACTATTATTGGCAGTATAATGTGTTATAAACTATGAATTTAAGAGCAAATGGCCACTATCAGGCCTTATGAATGAAGCGAATGTGGCCACGCCCCACTACAGTTCCTTCATTTGTCTTCACTCATGCTCCACCATCTTTCCTATTTTCTGACATAGGCAGCCTCCGTCATTGCCAGGGCCATCACAGTGAGGCTGAAAAACCTCTCTTCAGGAAACAAATGGCTGATGTCACTGAGGGATTTATCTATGATTATATACAGTCTAAGGGAGAAGTTCTTTCATATAATTGAGGTTTAGATTTTTTTTGTTTACTTCATTCAGTCAGTTAAAACACCATTTATAGATCCATTTATAGTGTCTTTTTTGTGCCCACAACACGCACACATGTAATAAAGAGTAAATTGTCTTTTAAAGCAATGACCTGCAATGATGTCACTGGGAAACCACTGCGTTTTATCCTCCCTGACTCAGCAACTGAAGCCTACACATGAATCACACAGAAATACAGCAATTTAATCAGCTGTGACAAAGAGTACCGTGTTGTTTTGTCTGACTGTCACCTCAGATAATAAACTACAACTGGACAATTAATTTTCTCATCATCTGAATCGTGGGGTTACACATGCAATTTAATGGTTTGGTAACCTCCTCTGCAAACACTACACTGCAAATGACAAATTGGGAACAATGCACGCATATTATTTATATTCTTCTTTTTAAGTAATGGAGCTGCCTCTGTGAACTTTACTTCAAGTACAAACACATGAAAAAATGATCTCATCCTGAGCCTCAGTCAGCAGGATGAATGTGGTTTTCTGCAATGTCTCATATTTTTCCTTTAAACTGTATGATGGGGAGGAATTCATGCATAAGAAAAAGCTTCTGCAGGCTTTTATGTTTCCTGCGTCTTCGATTTCCAAGGCTGCGATTAAGATGCAGTTGTCTAAAACCTTGATAGTAGTAATTTCATCAGTTGCACTTACGGTTGACTATCATCACCTTGCACTACACATCAATCAACATACTCTATCTGGTAATAATTAATGATTAAGAAAGTTGCATGCACTGATTAACAAATTTCACCTTGATTACTAAATGGTAAGCAACCGAGAGCTGGATATTGCTGATGAATGTGTCGCTTCAATCAGTCCCTGACAGATGAAAGTGAAGGAAAGAGAAAAAATGGGAGGGAGGGAAGAGAAAAAAAAAGAGCAGGAGACACAAAACTGAAGGTTTGGAGTCCATAATTAGGCAGCAGTTTTCCTTTCTATCCATTTTCCCTAAAGAAAAGAAGCCTGACTACTTAATTGGAGGAATCAAATTTAGTCAAGCGCCCCGTCGGCTCAAACCTACATCATTAAAGTTGCCAGCTAACAAACATCAAACACGAGGCAGCATTAATGAAGCAGATGTATTAATTTCCCATTTATGAGCAGCTAAGCAACTCGCTGCTGCTCCCCACTCTCCCTCCTCTTTGCTTCCTTTCTCCCTCTCTTTCTCTGACAGCACTATTAATGATCTTTAATGCCCCACAGGCAGTAATAGGCCCCACTGGGAGAGCCGAAACACTGCGATTTGTATTGAGGATTTAGACATAACGGGGGAAAAGGGAAAAGAGTGAGATGTTGGGGACAGCTCTGAGGCGCTTGATCAGGCCCAGGCCTCGCAGGGGCGGCTGCCGCTCCAGAATAATAAATGACAGCCTCACGATTAAATCAAACCTTCTGCTCAAAAGGGCCAGAGCGGCTGATTGTCACTAACAATCGGGCTGCTTTTTTAAACACCTCTGGGAAAAGAAATCAAAAGCAGACAGCATGAAAAAAACTTCAACGGCAGTCTGGCTTTCAACACCTGACAGTTAACACACATTGGGAGAGACAGACCAGAGCCAAGTCCAGGGAATGAAGACCTGTCACTGGCAAATCTCAGACCAAACTCATTATGCCACTACCCACAATGCACCAGGCAGCACAATGCTTATGATTCAACATTATGCATCATTAGTGCTTGTGGCATGCATATGCTGCACAAATACATTTTACAGTCAAAGTGGCTATTTGATTATTTGCTGCACAGCATCACTTCCTTTATTACATCCTAATCTTTTCAAGTAATTCACAACCAAATCAAATCATAATGAAACTCAATACAAGTCTGATGTTAAAATCTTGACGGCAACTCCACAACAAACTCTGAGATGTACAAGGACAGAAACAATAAAAGATACACATTCCAGACACAGGCAAGGCCTCTGCCGACATTGTCCCCCGTGCTGCATGTGTGCATCTAATTATCTCGTACAGAGGATAACCTAGATAAATAAGCCTGCTCTGACATTAACCTACAAATTAGATATGCTACACATCCAGACCTGCAGCTTTTTGAGGCCCATCCTTAAAGCTGTTTGTTTCTTTCTTCATTAAGCTTATTTGCAACTCTCTAGAGACTAATCCGGATGCTGTCTTGTTGCAAGTGGTTGTAAGGGACATACAATAACATGTGGATGAACTCAGTAACATACAGTATACTCCGCTGTATGAGTAAACCAGGGCCCAGTGTTACACAGCACTGAGTGTGTTTTGAACATGATCTGAATCCATGCAAAGGTGTGGCATGGAGAGAAACAAAATGATAACAGTAACTGTTGTTGGTGATGCTGACTGCTGTCAAATAAATTTACCCTGGTTAGAGAAGCTGAAAGGCAGTGCTACCAAAAACACTGCACACTTGTGATGCCAAACTACCAAAATTCACATAGCTGCTCTGGGGTCTATCTTTCTGTATTCAGAGTCTTCAGACAGCAGCATCATCATTTCCTCTGTGCTTTGCTCTGGCAGGCAGCAGTGGGGTTAAGCTGCCAGCGATGCAACGATAGTGAGAAAGGATACTGCAGCTGGGGGCTGCAGATAGCACATTCTGTCAAATAGCGTCAGGCTGCCTGCATAATGAAGTGAAGAGACCGACAGTGGGAGACAAAAAAAAAAAAAAGGAATGGGGGATGGTTTCATTTTTTTTATTGCTGAAATTGTTGTGGTCTACAGCACGGTCTGAAAAGCAGTGGGAGTGGGTGCTTAGAGGTAACAGGAGATGAAACACTAAGCTGTGACTTGATTAATTATCAGTTCCACTCACTATGTTTCTTCTTTCTGCAATGGATGTACATAGGTTAACCAAGTTAACCTATTCACAAAACAACATGAGCCTCGAGGTCTTCTTTGAGGCAGCCTCGCGAACGTTGCTTTGTGCTCTGTATTGTAAGAGCTTGAGGTATTCGTCATCATTGGACTCTCCTTGATCAATGCGTTCTTTATCATGATATGTTTCTAAAGTGACTTCTAGCCCCTACCACATACAAAACACCGTGCATTCTTCCACAGCTTCACCTCTCAACACCCCATGATTTTATTAGTTTCATATAAGGATTGATGGGGCTCTTGTGTGAGATATAAATCAATTCCAGAACACTTTTCTAAAGCTCAACCTCAACCTGCAATGGAGCCATCAAGCAGAGGGAGAGGGGTGGCTGAGGGGCAAGAGGCTGGAACAGCCACATCATTGGTTTGCTTTTGCTGGGGAAGGGAGACACAAGTAATTTTGCCTTCAGGGTTTATGATTGAAAGAGCTCTCCCTTCATGCTCTATCTATCCACCCAAAGACGCTCCCCTCTACCCATTCTCCTCTTCCACAACCTTCTCCCTTTCATCCCCAGTGCCTTCCATCCATCCTTCCATACTACTATGATTTACAACTAGTACTCATGTGCTTCCAGGGAATTGATTTCCAGGGGAACCATGCCTTGTGCCCATCCTTTCTGTGGGGGCCATAACGATCACGCTGTGGATCATTAGTCTGGACCACTGTTTTCCACTGCTCTGCTGGCTGGGCGCCATACATCTCTCCTCCCTCCTCCTGAGACACAGCCGCTGTTAAATTGCCTGTCCCCTTCTCTCCTCTTCCTTTTCTTCCACCCCACCTCTCCTGCCACAGTCACACCTCAAGATCCTCATCCGTCCTCTTTTGCGCTGCAGCATTCATTGAAAAGCAAGCTTCACCAAAGCCAGATCTTGTGGAGAGTGTTTATAGACCATTCAGGACTCAGGAAATCCCTCTCACGTTTGTCCAATCCTAACACACTGACCTTTACAGCAGCACACAGACAGATGACACATCCTTCATGTTATTTGTGAAGGAAGTGACCAAATGACAACCAGGGAGGCCACAGATGGCTTCTCATGACAGATGCTGACTGGGGCAACATGCAATGAAAAACTGATAGTCAGTTTGTCACAAAGGGGGCATCAGCTGAGCGGTGGAGCTCATGGTTCAAAGGCTCTTATTATGCCCCCTGAGGAACAATATGTTCTGATTTGTTACATTTGCTTCTTGACAATGTGCCAAAATGGAAGGCATGATTGAGCTTCTAGGGGTATTTTGAAAGACCAAAGCCAGTATTTTCCTTGAGTGCTCAGCAAGCCGCCATTTTTTCCTCTTTTCTTTCACTCTGCCATCTTATAATTGACAGAACAATAGAATAACACTCAGATTTAACTCTAGTGCTAATCACACTTCAATCTCAGGGCCACAATCACACAGGCAATGTCTAGGACATTCATGCTGAACACTTCAATTGTTTCTTAAACGACAAATCTGAACTGCCTAAACAATGGCATCCTGGTACAAATAAATGTTTCCCTGTCTTAAAGTTGTAATCATTGTTCCTCGTGTCTTTAAGAAATTACAGCTTAGAGACAGAAATCATCAGCTGCTTTGTTTCAAACTCCTTAACAGATCAGCTTTCTGAAGCTCAAACACATCTCAAAGCTTCTTCATTAAAAGGATTTTCATCTGGGAAATGAATCCAAAACTGGTCAAATAGCCTTTTTTCTGTATTAGTTGGCCAAGTTAAAACAAACAGCCGCACAAACCAACAGTCTCAGCTGCCTCTAGCGGCTCAGTGCTGTGCTCTGGCATCAGCAGTGGAAGCTTCTCGAAGTAGAGCCTGGGCCTGGCAGCATGCACTGGCAGCAATGATTTACAACAGCATTTAAGTGAATCTAATAAGCAGAGTGAATGCTTCCCGTCGGTTTGGCATGGCCCGTGCCTGGGCCCTAATCATTCAAATATTTTGGCAAAAGGCAATGCCCTGCTCCTCTCCAAAAGAGAATAATGAGACACGGAGCTCTTAATCACAGCAGATCAGTTCAAATAAATGAAAAGAGAATCAAAAGCATTCTTTGCCGAGGCAGCTCCTCTCTCTGTCCAAATGAGCTGACAGAGGGCCAGATCTGCGAGATGGAGATTTACCCAGGAGAAAGAGCAGATTTTCCATGACTTGTGAAGCAGTGTCTCACTCTGGCAGACTAGAAAGTAGTTTTGGAAGAAACAGGGGACAGCTTTTGTACCGTTTTCTTTTGGTTGTTGAAGTAATTATATACAGTATGCACACATATACAGAGATCCAAACACAAATATTCTGACCAGCCCAAGAAAATGATGCCCCACGTTCTTCACAGCTTTTTAATCAAGCACTCCTCCATGCTTGTTCTCCTATCACACCTCAGATGCTTTCTGGAAACCCACGCAAGACAACGAAGTAGCTCTGACACCTCATCCAAGCTCAATAATTCACCATGCTTTCACTTGCCAATTCTTCTCTGTGCCAATCTGAAAGCCTTCCACACGCTCCGCTTGCTGAGACAGTGCTCTAACAAACGATGCTGTCAGTTAACAAGATGGAAAAACATTCTGTTAATTTTTTCTCTCCCTCCTCCCCTCCCCTCCTCAGCAAGGAGTCTTGATGTGCCGAGACGAGGGCTGGATCACAGCTTGCCTGGGGGAAGCCTGACACAAGACAGGCTGCCGCTGACATGATGAGCCTCCAGACTGCTGGCAAATTCTTGTGATGTCACTTCCCGCTCTCGACAGCTCTGACACCCTGGCGTGGGGTACTGGGAAGACAAGGAATAGAAGGAGCTTCTGGTGGAGGTGGTGGTTGGCAACGGGGAGGGTGGGGTGCGGTGGGGGCTTGATGAGAAGAAACACTGATGCGTCGACTGCACGGCTCTTCTGTTTTCTTTAATGTTCCCGCTTTTATCAGCAGTCGGAGCTGTCAGCGGTAATCACGCTTGTAGTGAAGAGCTGCAGAGACGATAAGCCCGGCCTGTCAGCGCCGCATCCTTTGCCACAGACATATGCTGCTGCCGCTCTCTGCGTCTTTCTTTATGCATGATGGTATTCTCCCCAGAGAGAGGAAAGAAGAAAAAAGGCACGAGAAGGGGTGGATCATCCTCACCGGGAAGATGGAGGGGAAATTATCACATCTCGTCCTTACTTAAACTGGGGTGTGTTGTGTGTGTGCCATTTGTTACAGAGCAACAATCATACCATACACAGTTGAAGGATACTTCCCAAATATCACAGAATAGCGTCTGATACATCTTTTATGGCAGCAATACTGAAGAGTTAAAGACATCAATAACACAAAAGAAAACAGCAGCACATATACACTATATCAACATCCTGACTGCCACAAACTGAGGTTTCATTGATTTAAAAAAAAAAAAGACAATAATGCAGAAATGTTTTCTAAAGTGAACTCAGACAGACATCAAATCAAGCAGATGTTGTTATGTTGAAGTAGCTGTCACATCAGTCTATAGACATGTTGACATGTGGCCTTGTGTCAAAGCTTCTGTAGTCTTTTTATGGATACAAGCTATGATCATTACAAGCATGAAAATAAATTGCACAGAACACGTGGATTGCAGCCGTCGCACTATAAACATGACAGGTGGCGTGCGACGTATAAATAATGAAGCGTGTGGCAGTCAAAAGTCACCAGTTACCAATTATCCATCTCTTGTGAGCATTTAAGATCTGTGCATTGTTTACTGTTAACAGATGTAATTGAATAATAATGCCTTGGTCCCACCTGTTCTCTGTCTATGGGAGATAGCACTTTGGTTGGAATAAATGAGGTGTACTCTCCCTCTTCCTCCTTCCCCTCCCCCGCTCTGACAATGGGGCTGAGAGGCCTGCCCTCGCAATGGCCATTAAAATAATGTGGCCTAACCTGAGCAGGGGTTAACCAGCTAATGTCCTCAGTACTGCTCCACTGTGGACATGAATAATGCAGATCATGTTTCTAAACAAGCACACAAATGAATCTATAAATCACCCAGGTCAGGGTAATCTTATTAGCCCCCCCCCCACTCCAACTCCAACTCCCAACAACCTTCTTCCCATCTCTCTCTCTGATTTGTCCCTGTCAGACTCCTGCTGAGGGAGCTTCCTTGTATAAACATGTAGTTAAATGTCCTATTGGTTTAATAGGGAGGATGTAGCACAACAACACAGAGAACCTGCCAAGTAGAAATAAATGATTTGGCGTATCAGCTCACTTTTCATGCTTAGGTGTTCAAAATAAAATACAACCTTGTTAAACAATCAGTTGATGTCATTGTAAAAATAAATTCTGGCTCTTGTCGAGTAGAAGGCGACTTGGCCATTTGCCTCTTGTCTTTTATCAAGTCAGTCTGACATGTTGGATCACAGGCAGAGTGAGTAGAATACCATCAACACAAAAAAAATTTGTGATGCTATATCTGATACCTGATGTAAACGTAATGGATTATCTATACAGATGCCAATTCTTTGTATATGCACTGAAACACCAACAAGTATTTCTGGATTTTGTGGCAATTTCACAAAATATTTTACTTGGCAAAAAGCCCAGCACCAATTTTAACATTTGCTTTCAATTTTTAAAGCCTTTATTGTTATTGTTGTAAACACATGCTGAGCTAATGTTTTTCCACAATGGCACTTGTGCTTTTTCTAATCCTCCTGGAATTGGGACATAACAAGCAAATCCTAACTGCGTGGAGATACGCTGTGGGGACAATGCTCAGAGAGAACAAGGAATCTCTGTTAATTAAAAATAAAGAGAAAAAGAAAATAAACCTCAGCAGAAGTTTCAGGAAACAACTTTCCAGATGTTGCTGAAATCAACTGTGAGGAAAAGAGATAAGTTGTGTGGTGAAGACTTCACCACAGCCTCCGTGTTAGCAGTAAGAGTGGATCAATATGAATTTCATATTTAGTCGCAGATGAATTACCACTACAAGCAAAACTAAGAAAACACAAGCAGAGCATATAAATCTTCCCGAGGCCTCAACCTTTGTCATAAATGAATAATCTGCTGAGAGAACAGCGTGAATTTACCATAAAATCCCAAGATTTAGTATGTGACAAATCCCCACATAACTCCAACCAGTTAATTTCAACACTATTATAAAAAAAAAAAACATTTTAAATACCCCCTTCTCAGCTGATACAAACAGACCCCTGAGTGATCAGTGTTGGATGCAAAGAAAGGAGGATGGTGTTTTGAGTGGGTTAGCTCATTCTGTATGCACTGAATCAGTTTACTTCACACAGACAACTAACCCGGTTCATTTGTCATATCTAGTATGGCCCCCCCCACATACTCTATCAAACAAAGCCACTGCTAGCTCACAGAGTCATTTCCCTCTCTCCCAATTACAAATGAGTCCATTAGTGTGTCTGCAGTGAGCCCTGCGCTGTCTCCCAGTAATGGCTTGTGAGATTTCCATCATAATCATAATGGCTCCCAGAGCAGCCATGAGTGCAGATGGAAGGTCGCTCATAGGTAATGAGCTATCTCACCACCCAAAGGGCACATCTTTTGCTTTGTTATTTAGAACTGCATGCATACGACTTCCTGAACTCACATACACGCTCGCTGGTGAGCATGTGCATTGTGGACTCACATGACATGATTCTAAGTATAAGGGTGCAGGGGCGGATTTAGGAAAGTGAGGGTAGACATGGACTAGATGAGGCCTGGAACTGATTAACATCATAAAATTGGCATCTGGGCTGCAACTGTAGATGCTAAATAGCATAACTCAAACCAACATATGACAGCCGACACAAAATGCCAGCCGCACATTAGTTTGCACGCTGACATTCTGTCTCCCTCCCCTGGTTGTGTAGCTTTGCCAAGCAGAAATATCATTAGGGCCAGCAGTGTCAATATGACTCACCTCCACTTGCCATTCCAAACACATCACATTCTTTTCTCTGGCCTTGGTTGGCGGCAGCCAGCACATCTGCATCTCCTGCCAATTATGCTCAGAATGCTAGTCCTGGTATGATTTCAGAGTGTGTGCTCACTGTACCAGGGAGCCGGCTGTCTGCATAGCCATGGGGGATGTGGAGCTGAGAGGCATGGGCTAATACAACAGTCACCCAAGCTTAATTGACCTGAGCTCTAAATCCTGTTGTGATGCAGGTCATATCAATGCTGTGCCCCGACATTTTCATGTATGAGTCTGGTTTCATAGAGGCTTGTGTTTGTCTGAGGCTTTGGTGTCTGCTTGTACAAACGTTCATGTAAGAAATCGATGGAGGGTGATCACAGCGGGAAACACTGGTCTCCAGGGGACAGGAAAGGCAGATGTGGCCATAAAGCCAGGAATACAGCACTGTAATGATGGTATGGGTAAATCTTCATGTTTACTCGAATAAATTCACAAACAAGGACAAGAAGCTGAGACAAGTAGACAAATTATGACATGTGACTTAATTGATTTATAAAGTCCAATAAAGCTTGACAGACAGATGTATAATAAAAACAAATAGCTGAAAAAAAGATCTGTACAAGATGTAATTGATATTTGATATATGAAAGTCATTATTTAGTATTTCTATTTTGAGCAAAATTTAGAGTTAGCATGGTATGAAAAAATGGTATTTGTGGGAGTCAATCTTGATGTCTATAACGATATGGTAGTTGTAACCTAGAGGACGGTGTCCATTCAAGCTCAATGATTGCTACACAATTTAAACATGGCAGAAACAATGTCCATGAAGTCATCCACAAACTCCTCTGCCCAGAGGAGAAGCAGATTCTGCATCAAAGGACCAGACCTTCGAATTAGACTGTCTGGCATTATGATAAATAGATGGTCTGTACTCTCAATACTGTTTTTTGTATTTTGTTAGAGTCTGAACACACTACAGTACAGTAAAACCTGTACATTGGTTTGCATCTAATTAAAATGTTATATTCATGCTAATCTCTACTGATAATACAATACAATACAATATACAATACAATATTCTGAAGTACTCATTGTATTCTTGTTCCTGTCTAACCAGCCTGTGCTGTAAATTATACGTAACTCATTTTTCCTAGAGTCACATTTACAACATCAACTTACAACATGACGCTCAATTATTAATGAAGATAAGAATGATCAGTGGACCAACCTCTGGGACTGAGCCCACCCCACAGTCTGGCTTCAAAGACCACTAACATCCCACTGTGCAGAATCAAAAGGAATGGAGTATTTACTGCATATGCAGGCTTTTTTTTTATATTAGCCATTAGAATGTTTTAATGATACAGAAATAAATATATATAAGGGTCAGGCAAAGCTCTACACAGAGGTTCACTTGCTCATGGGAGATCTGCCATCTCCCTTAGCTTTAATTTGAAATCATTCAGAGGCAAAATGGTAGCTGTTTGATTTATCCCTTATTACATAGCTTCTTAAGAATCTGTCAGGGTGCCTCATGAATTCATTCATCTCCATAAGCTTTCTCTGTGCCACTTAGGCCTTGTGTAATCTGGGTAAGACCCCTTATCACTTCATTTGCACAAGCAGAAGACTATCAATTCCTGTCCTGTATCTGGGCCAGGGGAATTAGAGCAGAGGTGTTTGGATGTGTCCAGACCAAGCTGCAACTTTGGGAAAGCAAACTGATTACACCATGAATACGGTCCATGCAGGTGTGCCATTTCACACCCTTAATTTAGAATATTAGTGAGCATTAGTTAAATATATTTGCTGCTTTATTGCTTACACTCTCTTCGGTGTAGATCACAATCGACAGGCAATTTTCCACCATGAGTCATTGATGTATTACCACTGTGAAAAGACACACACTTAAAAGCATTTAGCTGGTGCCTGGCTCCACACAGCAGCCTCATAAAGGCAGACAATGGCTGCGCTTAATAAGAAACAGAATGGATCCCATGAGTGTGGAGGACCCATCAAGCTGGGGAATTTCATTTAATTTCCCCGGGGCCATCTATGTCTTGTACACATAATTAGAGCCCAACATGCAATGCTCCTTGTGTTTTGTCAATAATTCCCACAGGAGCAATCAGAACAAGGGTTGGACATGCCTCTGTGACCTGGGCTACTTGCAACAAGCTCAGCCACCTAATTACACTGCTTCTAACAAGCAGTGTGGTGGTTGTGGCAATTGCAGGGAAAGGATGTGGGAGGGGTTAAGGGACCGGCCTGAGCCCAGGAGCCGACAGCATCCTGCCCCTCTTCAGAGCCCCTGATGTCATTAGGACTGTTTGTGGCTGCCGCCAAGCATGCTGGGACATCGTTGTCATTCTGACAGGCTTGCTCTCTATTTTGCTCATTTAGGATCTTCTGTAATGACTCTGGTGGGCAGATATTAAGGTTGTGATGCTTTAGTTGTTTGTGACGTTTGCCAAACACTTCATATCCATGGCTAACTTTTCAGTTGTTCAGTTATGGTACCTACAGTGAAATTTAATGGAAATTACAAGTATAAGACGCAAGCCTAAGAGTCCACTGTCACATAGTGCTGCTCTATTATATACATGTATTAGAAGATCTAACCTTGCTGTAACATGACCATGTTAAGTGCCCTGAGATGACATACAGCATGTTATGATTTTTTTATTACATAAATAAAACTGAAATGAAAATATCCATGATGACATATTTCAGGTTTTTCAAAGGTTTTTGTTTGTCATCTGACAAATAGCAGAGAGAGACATCCTGCTTTAGCAGTAGCGATAAAGCCATTTTCTGTTAGCAGAGGTTGCTGTGGAATGGAAAGACAGCGAGCAGAGAGACGGTCAATTCTAAAGCAAGTTGCCTGCAGAAATCATTGGCTTGACAAAAGGGCAATGAAGGGGCAGAGGGTCTGTGTGAGAGTTGCTGGCCCAGTTGCTGGGGGGCTTATGTGCAGGTGAGGCAGGCCTTGACTGACATCCGCTGAGCGCAGAGAGAAAGTTTAACCTTGGCGTGTCGGAGAACTCACTCTCAGCAGGGAGAGAGGGCAGACAGAGAGACAGTGAGGGATGAAGAGAGAATGTGTGAGAGAAAGAGAGAGGTGCTGCGAAAGGGCTTCCTGCATAACAACAACCAATTTTTTTTTTCATAAGCGGCCGGTTTCCAGAGACAGTGGTTTGAACCCAAGGTCTTACTGCATGCATTATTAAAGACTGATAACTGGCAACACTGCCTCATAAATAGAGATGAGGACAGACACCTGAGGAGCCAGGGTGCTGCTAACTCTTGATCGCCCATAAAATCCAGCAACCTAACATGACCCAAAAGGTTCTACACACACAGTACAGCACAGCGCTCTTGCACTCAGCAGCCCTCTGTTTTGTTACTGTCACTGCACCTGACAAATGGCTCCATAAGGAGCAGGCTCATAATTACAAAGGTCGCATATATTAAAAATGTATGTAATTTAGTTTGACTAAACTTGTCTGACAACGTGGGTGTGATTTGCCACTTGTTGTACACGGCTGTATAACTACATTAGACATTGTTAGAAATATGACCCAACAGAATTCAGTTTACCAAGAACATAACACACCCTGTTGTTAAAGAGATCAACAGGGTATGCTATACTGAATGAAGTTAAACAGCAGAAAATACTTCCCTTTTATTAAACTTTTCTTAAACATACTGGACTTAATATTCCCATAACTAGTTGTGTTTCTGCTCCAAAGCAACTCTGTATGTGGCCAATCTCATAAAGCCTTTGATATACGTGCACAATTTGCCTGAGACATTTTTCTTTTCCAGGTCAGGGAAGATGGAAATGGCTTTTTCTTTCCACAGGAGTGAACATCTCAGTCAAATAGCATATTTATGGTTTTTGTTGCTGATAGAATTATTTTCCATTCCCTGTGTTCTCAGCTTGCACTGGGAATTGAATCATTGCCTTAGAAACATGATTCACTGCTGCGACTGTTTTTTTCCCTCCCCATTCAATTTCAAGGACTTGGCAACCTTGCCCTATTCAAACGTGTGCATTATTACATTTTATTGTTGGCCATAAATGAATGGTGAGGTTGAGCACTCTAGAGGCAAGTGTAACACATTAGGGCTTTATAATATCACGTCTCAAGGTAAGAGTCAAAGCCTCTACAATTCTCTGGATGTTGGGATGAAAGCTATCAAAAAGCATCAGGACACAATCTAAAAGGTAACAGCAATGCCTTTTATGAATACAAAAAGTCAAATAAAGTTGTCTGAAGTTG
>JAVQJX010043588.1:0-12281 GCA_036025115.1 Ambassis agassizii
TTTATGTTTTATGTGTTTGTTCATATTTTTGTTTGTTCATTTTCTTTGATTATGAATGTCTGGTTTGGTGTTAAGTAAATAGAACAAATAAATAATGTTATAGATAAACATTGATTTTTATCAAGTAAATCTTACAAGTCATTTTTTTCAGTGTAACGTATGACGTTATATAAATAAAAATACTCTCTCCTTCTCTGATTCACGGACTTCACTCACGCAGAAATCTAAATTAAAAATTTTTTTTTTAAACTAATAAAAATAAAAAAAAATCTAACCAAACCTCATAAGACTCCAGAGAATCCGACCTGAAGGCAGAACCAGCAAACAGAGAAACTGCCCCCTGCTGGTGGGATCGTGCGATCAGCAACTGGAGGTACTGAAAAGAAGAAACATACTCTGATGTGCCCTTGAGCAAGACACTGAACCCCCAAAACTGCTCGGGTCCGGCAGCCTGGCAGCATCAACCCCGACTCCTCCTCTGCATTAAAGTATATAAAATTATCATCACCCTTACGTTCCAGCTGGCCACGTTAGTGACCCCCATGTTGGTGGAGGTCTCTGATCACAGCTACTCTGATGGATTTGGAATGCATAAATCTATCCAAAATGAGGAAAAACATGTTTTTTGCCACCGAGATCCCTCATTTTAATGCTTAGTACCTGGAGAGGAGACACTATTACAGATGCTGGGCTTAAAAAAAAAAATTTAATGAATATTAAAAAGTCATGTAAAGTGTGTTTTTGTTTCTTTTGGTTTTAATACAAAAATCCAGAGATATCATACATCACCATCTCAGATTTCATCTTTAACATTAGAACCCAAAAATTAGAGGGAAAAGGGGAAGAAAAGAGAATATTGGAGGGGAAAAAAAAATAAACGGGGAACAACAAGAAGAAAAACAGCTTCCAGATGTTCGCCTTGTAACATATTCACGACTGTCACCTCGGCAACGGGAGATTAGATGCTGATTTCTGACCTTCACGAGAAGCCATTTTGATTTTCTGTTTGACTGACAGAGTCCCTGTACATGCAGATAAAAACTGTGTCTTACTCCACTGGGAGGCTCAGTGCAACCAGCTCAAGAAATGACTATCAACAGTTTTATTGATCCATTAATGAACAGGAAGGTGTCTATGGTATTGCTTAGGTCTATCCGTCTCTGAGCTATGTAAAAAAAGAAAAAGAAAAGAAAAAGCAGTGTATCTGAAATTGGAGCGCAATCTTTACAGTTTTTATTCTGTGCTACAAGGTGCTCCGTGACAGCTGGAGGAACCGCGAGAGGAAGCACATTCTGATCAGGAAACGTGCGGGACGACCTCGGGCCTTCGTCACACACACGACGAGTGTTACGCCTGCGGATGCCCTCATAGCTTCCTGCTGATCCGTCGCTTCTCCTCTCATCCCCCCCCACCCCCCCCCCCCCCCAATAAACAAAAATCAGTGACAACCGGGTCCTGTTTTTAAATATTTTTCTTTTTTTAAAAATAAGGGGAAACACACAGTATGTGACCAGAAGCAGCCAGTCAAACTCGATTGATCGTCTCGGAGGAAACCAGCAGTCCGTATCCGTCCCAGGTTGTCCTGACTGTTTGCCATTAATTTTCAGCATTGTTGACAGCTCTGTTAAAAAAATGTCCGTTCTGTTATCTTCCTCTTCCCCCCCCTCCCCCCCCCCACCTCTGCCGCCGCCTGCCCACCCCCCAAAATCTTTCCCACAAATATACACAACTGCACACACACACACACACAAGCAGTCAGCGCACACACACACAGTCCTGATTTTCACCCATGTGTAGGAGAGAGAGCCAAGCCACACCATGCCAGGTCAGACCTGGTCGAGCTGGACGAAACGAACCCCACTATTCGTTTCCCATGTCTGGCTCTACAAAATGGCTGCCAGGCGTTCCCACACAAGGCTCCGAGCTCGGCCCAAATTCCTTTTTTCTTTTTCTTTTTTTCTTCTCATCATTTTTTTCCCTCGCCTGTCGTCGTCGTCGTCACCGTTCGGTCGCACGCTCACATCTCGTTGGCTAGCTCCTCCGTTTCTGTGGAAACGTCTCCGTTGGCGATCTTGGTGTTCTCCTCGTATCCGGGTGGCATGAAAGCTAACGTGTAAGGGTAAAGCTTGTGACATTCGGCGCGGTACGACTCGGCCTGGTCCTTGCTGTCGCTCAGGACGCCGCTCCGCAGACACTCCAGGAGCTCTGTGCAGATCTGAGGAGACAAAAAAAAAAGAGATCATTGATTATTAGACTAAAAAAAAAAAAAACACAACAGGAAGTGCTGTATTATAAGCGATGGTACGCGTCACCTGGGCAACCAAAAAAATGATGCTGCTATGATACGTTCTGAGACAAATTACCACAACAAAGACAGACAGAAAAACAGCTTGTAGGAGCAGATCGGTCAGACACCGAATTGATGCTTTGAGTGTTTTCACAATATTGTTGTCATGGAAACAAAACCCACACACAGTGTGGCAGCAAGTTGTTCCCTGCTCTCCTGCCAATGTTTTTTTTTTCTGCCTAAATACTCTGCATGCACACACACACACAGAGACCTGAAAATGTCGTACAGTGACGGACAAACCTGTACAGTTCTGTTGTTGAGTGACTCATCCAGTGCAGTGGCCAGTTCTGCTGCTTTTGTTTTTGTTGATGGGTCCAGATAAGCCATCATCTTAGCAGCTACAGGTCAGAAAAAGAAGAGAGAGAGAGAGAGGGTCAGTGTTAAGGCAAACCAATCGCATTTTTATAGATCATGGTGAGGACACTGATGCATAGATACGGCAGAAGTTTGGAGTTTATAGGCCAATGTGCTACCTGTCACAGGTACAAACCCAGCTGGAGAGCAGTTGCTCCTTCATTTTATCATTTATAATAAAAAGAAAATAAGTTCAAACTGGGACTTTTTGTTTGTTTATATATAGAGAGAAATTTGCCCTTGGCTCTTCCTGGGGAAGCTATACATGGAGTGTGCAGGGCTTTCTCTTTCAAAGATTAGAGAGGACAGAACCTGCAAAACGTTGATGCTTACCAGCCAGTCGGTGTGGTATGGAGCCGGAGTGTTTGGTGAGGTAGGCCTGGTTGAAGCTCTTAGCATTGCTGTCTCCGAACAGCCGGGTGATCTCCTGCTTCAGTACCGTCCTGACGACCTCCGGCAGCTCCTTACTCTCCGACACTGGATGAGAGGCAAAGAGAGAAGATGAAGGTGAAAAGGAAGCACTGAGGGATAAGAGAACAGGGTGTCCCCTCCTCTCATACCTCCTTTAAAGAAGCGCACTAGACACTGGTGCAGCCATGGGTGGTCTCTGTCAATTTCCAATGCTCTCTTCACTGATTGGAGCATCAGCAGGTATTTTTCTGAAATGAGGACACGGATTATGAAAAAAAGAAGAAAAGGAGCCAGTGATGTTGAAAATTATTAAAATGTGTGCCAACCTTTCCTGAAGTAGATCTCAAAGGCCAGAAGGTGTGTGTCGATTGTATCTTTGACCAGGTGTTTGAGTGGCATCAGGAACTTGACCGCTTCTTCCAGTGGATTTTCAACCTGTAAACAGGAAGTGACACAGCACATCATGTGAATTGTTTCTGATTCTTGATCTCTTTACGTTTCTCCCCTCACAGTCGCTAACCTTGACCAGTTTGTCAGGAATTAGCTCCTCTTTGGGTCCTCCGATCTCCTCGTCGTCATCCTCCTTCTTCTTCTTCTGGTTCTTGAGTTGCTTCTCCTTCTCTGCGTTCTTCTTCTCTTCCTCCAGCTGGGCCTTCTTCTGGGCTCGTCGCTGCTTGTTTCTCAGCTTTTTCAGCTCTTTGTCTGAGAGGTTCGCTACAGAAGAGAGGTCACAAGAGCAGAATTACAAACAAAAACATGGCAGGTTTGAAGCTCAACACACAGACAGACACCTCGCTCTCTTACCGGATTCTGCCTGCAGCTCTTTGCTGTCATCAGTCAGTGGATTGTCGTGGAGGCTCAGGTAGATCTGGATGGCTGTGATGGCAGCCTTGTAGTAGAACGGGTGTCTCCGGAGCACATCCTCCAGCTTCAGCAGGTCCACGTAGGAGCGTAGCGTCATCTTCCTCATGCAGTATGTGTGGAAATCAAACTGGTCGTCCGTGATCTCCACAAAATGCTGAAGACGAAAGAAATCCATGACACAGAGGCCGAGTTTTGTTTATCAGAGTGCCATTCCAGGAGGGAAAAGCTCACCCTTTCGATCTCATGGCACTTCTTCAGGGCTTCTCCAAACTTGTTCATGCCTTTGTAAGCGAGCGCACACTCAGTCTGGAACCACATGCACTGCATCTCGTTCAGGTTCTCAACAGCAGACGCTCCCTCCTGAAAAAAAGACAGACACATGCTTAAAAACACAATGAGGAATAAGCCTTTTCTGTGCAGCCACCACCTCTCCATTAAGCTCTTAGATTCTGTCATATGTAACTGTGACAAAAGGCAGTGGCGCAAGCCAAACCTGCCAAAGAAGACAAAAGGAGCAGCAAAGAGCAGCTGACAGCAAGACGCCCTTTAACGGCTAAAGACGTCGACTTTCTTTTGTACTTTTTCAGCTGTCTGCGTAGAAAGTTTCTCCCTCACCCGTGTAAACTTGGAGCACATTTCCTCGGCCTCTTTGATCATGCCTGCCTTCAGCATGTACTTGGCACACTTGGAGTTGATGAATCTGTCAGCAGTGTCCAGCGCCTGAGCCTCATCCATCCACTTGGCTGCCTCTTTAATGTTCCCAGCATGCTGCAGGGGTTAAAAACAAAAACAAAAAAAACACAAAGGTCAGTGATCGTTAGTAAAGCAACAACCTCACGTCTGAAAACAACTGTAAATCAAAACAACCTTGTAAATCTTGGCTTTGATGAGGAAGAGCTCGATAAGCGTAGGCGTGCTCTCGATGGCAGCGTTGATATATTCTAGAGCCAGGGTCTGCTGGTCAATCATGTCGTAGTGCTGTGCCAGGAAGTACTGCACCCAGAGCAGGGTGGTCGGAGGCTCCTCCTTACCATTATCTGCAACAGTGCAAACAGATTCTTTTGTTTTGTGTTGTTGTAGCTACACAGGCACGGACGTCTTACTCATCATCATCATCATCATCATCATCATCATCATCATCCTCCTCGCTCTCGTTTTCAGATGCTCTGCTCACCATTCTGACTGAACATTCGACAGCCTTTTAATGAAGTTTCATAGCTGACCACTAGCTCCTCTATTATTGCCACCTGGGGAAAAAAAAAAAAAAAAAAGAACCATCTGTTAGACCTCAAATTATTCAAGATAAAGTGTCAGATCTGGCCTCTGCAGCAGCGGCGCCGTCACCTTTTCTTTATCGTTGTACAGTGATTTAAGTGTGGTGAAGACGGGCGGGCAGCCTTTACTGAAGTTCATCCTCAGATACCTGTCCAAACACTCCCTGAACTTTTCACCTGCAGAAAAACAGGAAAACGTCATTAACTCCTCTGATTGCACAGAGTTTCATTATTTCATTATTCTTATAATAATCAGACATATACCGGATAGGAAGTTGAGGGGCAGCCGACGAGGAACCAACCCTTTAGGAAATTTCTCCCAGGCATCTTCATAGATTTTACATCTTTCCTCTAAACTGCCTGAAAATGAAACATAAAATAAAATAAACACTTGTGGATAAACGGTGCGTTCAGCGACAGTGAGGCTGGTCTTCATACTTGGTTTTAAGGCCTTCTCCAGGCCGTGGTAATAACACCAGTTCTCAGGGTTCCTCTCTTGCAGACGGCGGTAGACTTCCGTCGCCTCGTCAAGACGCTCCAACTTCAACAGTAACTCTCCTGCAGAAAGACGAGTCGAAAGATGCTCCAATTAACTCAAACCAGACACACAACCTCTGAAAAGAATTTCAAATGGGCCTTGAATGCATCGTGTGCAACAACATATCCATTCACTTTTGTGAGTGACCCACCTCGTGTCTCCTCCACTGCCAGCTTATCACAGATCTGCTTCTCATAGTTGGACAGATGTTCCAGCGCCTCCTTGTGGAGACCGGCTTCTCTCAGCACCTGGTTCTGGTACAGCAGCAGCTCGCTGTACTCGTAATCCACTTTGTCTGGAGACGTCTGAACCAAACAAAGAACAGGCTGACGTGTTAACATTCTGCACAAAAGACGGGCGTCAGCTAAAAAAAAAATAAAATAAATAAAACTCTTGGAGCCACTGTGGGGGTCAGGAAACTAAGAGTCACGTTGTGGTGTTATACAGAGGCAGGAAGCAAGAGTGGTCTTATTATCAGGAGCCAGCCAGAGCGAGCTATTCTGCTATTATTAAGTCAAATCCATCAATCACTAACACAGTTTCTCACACACAGAGAAATGCTAAGCCAACCTGTTGTGTTTTCCTGAACTCCTCGATGATCTTTGCCGCCATCTCGTAGTCTTCCAGGAGGTGGTAGGCGATGGCGTAGCCGATCCAGGAGGCCCGCTGGGCTGGACGCAGCTGCAGCAACTGGTACCGCGTCTCCTACAGAAAGATAAAAATCAGGTTCATTCTGCAGGCGATCCTGCTAAGTTTGATGTGACCAACTGGGAGTCTCTGCACGGCCTTCCAAATTAAAATGTTTTAAATTAGGCTGGAACATAAATCAAGGTGATGATCTGCACTTCTGCTGACTCATAGTATTGATACCAGGATGTTGCTAGCCAGCTCAGGGGGAGCAAAAATAAACACGTAATACTCTCAAAAAGCTCCTCCCTCTCCTCTCTCATCCATATTTTTTTAATCCTTTCAACTACGTTTTCATCTTGTCATTTCATACCTCTCACTAAATAAGCATTTAAATCCCAGGCTGTGTCCCAGGAGAGACGTTCTACATTGTGACTGCAACCTGATAGCAGCCTGCTGATTCGTGCAGTCCTCTCCCAATCAGGACTATACTGTGTCCTGGATGAGGGAGGGTGACAGATGGGAGTGTGTGTGTGTGTGTGTGTGTTCTTTCTACACAACTCTTGTATAAAAGTTCTGAAATTTTTCTGTCTCCATGTTTTGGTTTGTTTTCCCTCAGTGAGTCCTCACCCTGTATCCCTCCAGGTCTCTCATCTGGATCTGCAGCAGGGACAGGTCTCTCAGGATCTGCAGGTTGTCCTTGTCCCACTTCAGAGCGTTGCGGTAACACTTGATGGCCTCATCGTACTTCTTGTCCGAGCGCTGCAGTAAGCCGTATACGTGCCAGCCTGGGAGACAGTTAAGGACCGAAAACACACACACACACACACAACTCCTCCAATACAAACTTACTTTTAGAAGAGTGCACATAAGGACACTCGGCAGGAGACTCAGGTTTATTTAAGTTGTTCCTAAGTCTAAATCAGGGGAAACCTCAAACTTTAAATACTTTATGCAGTTGTGCAGATCCTGGAGCAGGGTGAGACTAACTGGAAAAAAAAAGCTTTGTTATCTCCCGAGACGCCTGGAAGAATTAAGAAATCCACCTTATGAGGCTTAAAACTACAGGCCTGCAGCTGCACCACAGGTGGTTTGGACTGATCCGAATCCTGTGCGTATTAATCCGATATTTTTTCATATAAGTAAAAGGTGCATATTCCCCTCTCTCCGACAGATAGGAGCCATTTTTTTTAAACAACAAAATTACCTAAATGAATATATCAGACATCTTTTGAGCTTCAGGCGACACATTACAATGTAAATCACGCTGATAATTTGTTGCCTCTTCCCTTTAAAAGATGGCTTGATTTATCAGTCTCTCAAAGCGTACACTACATACAGCAACAACACCAAGATAAGGACTGACAGAAGCTAAAAAAGATAGCAGAGAAAGTGTGTGTGTGTGTGTGTGTGTGTGTTGACTTTAGGCAGGGCTTAGGCTGAGATAGCACTTATCTGCTGGAAATGTGCACAGATTTCTCTCCAGCCTGGGAGTCAAGAGAAATAGAGTGAGGATGTGCTGACAGTGCTCCACAGAGACAAGAGCTCTTCTACACAATGTGTGGTATCACAATGTCTTGTTGCATCACACACACACACACACACACTGTGCTGAAAGTTGGAAGTGGCAACAGCTTAACCCAATCCCTTACAAACTGTGCAGGGTAAGGATACAGACGTGGCTCTTGAGGTCGTTGCGCAGGCCTCTTCTCACCAGGTCGTAGGCCTCCTCCTTCTTCCCCAGACAGTTCAGGGTTAAACCCTTCATCGCCAGGGTCTCTGTGCAGCAACACACATACACAGCGAGGTTAACGGGGACGTAGATACAGTTTCCATTCATCTACATTTTTTTCCCTGCTTACCTCCATGCTCAGCAAACTTGGTGTTGGACAGGATTTGTTTGCAGAACTTGAGCCCGTTTCGATACTGTTTGTGTTCGTAACATCGCTGTGGAAGTAAGGAGACAGTGTTACAACAGCACAACATGAGCGGAACAAAATGACCAGTTCTCTGCCCTCAAGTTGCATTTACTTGTTTTTAAGCTGATCACTGACTGTCAGTGTGTGTGTGTGTGTTATGAGTGTGTGAGGGAGGCAGCAAGAGTTAAGCTGGCAGATGGCGTTTTGTTGTCCCACCAACGTCCTCACTAATAGTGAAAAAAGATGACGTCAACCTCGCATACAGGAGCCAAGGTCGGTTATGAAATTAAATCATTCACTGTTGAACTAGGTGGTGGTGGTGGTGGGGTTACAGAACAGACTGAGACATGAGGAGAAGAAATCCTGAACTAGAAGAGAAGGGGGAAAAAAGAAATAAAGCAACACAAAACTGTCCAAAGTAGTTACAGGTGTGAGAAAAGGCCATCTGTTCAGGGGCTGATTCAGAGCCTGAAGCATCTGATTAAATGGTATTAATAATGTTATTGTGTGAAACCAACAGGCCAGCCCTGATTTATTCCACAAATCACTAAAACATAAATTGTCATCTTAGGTTAAACACTACTTATTGTACTGTAAGCAAACAAAGTGTCTCCTTTGTGCACAGAAATCTAATCCTTAGCCACAAGTGCAGCTACACTGGAAGCTATGCTGTTTCTTCACTGAGAAATAAGAGGGGAAAATGGCATGTAACATGAACCATGGTGTGTTTCACAATGTTTAGAGAGCATGGTATGCATTTAGGGAAATAATGCCAAGCATCCCTCCAACCGATGCCAGAGCAAGCAACACAAAAAACAAAAGTTCAGACACAACTCTTTTTTTTTTTTAATGGTTAAAATACTGAATACAAACAAAAAGAGAGAATTATGTGATTTTCAGTGCATCATGTGTGACATACACACCATGTTTTAACTTAAAATAATGCACAAAATAAACAATCTGCATTAAGAAAATGGTGTAGAAAATTCTTTCCTGGGAATCAATAACCGACTAGTATGCTGCTCAAATTTTCTCGATTGTTTACAAATGATTCTGGCTTTGTGGTGATTTTAAATCAAACCAGAGAGACAAACATCCTGTCAGCAAGTTCACAAGAAGTCAAACATGCATGTATACAGGTACACAATCCAGACTGCACTGTGCATTTATTGTAAATTTAGCAACATTAACACCAACAGCTGTGCTTATCCAGCATGTTCTCTACCTTAAACCAAAATAACTTGGCCTCCTGAGTTACAGAAAGAATCTGTCAGAGCGCCGGCTCAAAGCTGCAGGGCTCGCTGCGAGGAGCTCAAAGTGGAGATTCAGAGAAAACTTTGAAGCGTCGATGCCACTTTCAAATCGAGCTAGAAGGAAGTGTGGTTACAGTGCTCACATAAGTGGCGACGTTTCACTCACATTTCACTTTATTTGTGTCTAAAATACTACCCACAAACTCAACAGCGAGCTAGAGTGCAGCGCTGATCAAAATAAGCTCTGCTTTTGTGTGGACATGTTGCTGCAGGCAGCAGTGAAATTAAATGACATGCATTTTTTTTCAGACTTACATCCATTAGTGTGATGAGTTATCACATCTCAACACAGCTGTTTAAACAGAGCAGAGCTTACATTGTGTTATTCACCGTCCTTTTCTGCCTGCAATACAGTTTGCAGATGCATCCTCAAGGAGAAACTAATGATTCTTAGTCACACTTATTCAAAAGGCAGCGGAGGACATTTCGTGTAACAACAGGACGGCTGATGAAAACTAATTAATTAAGATTAATGGTGCAAAGTCCAGCTCTATGTGAGGAGGAGGGAAAGGGGAAGTGTTTCTTTGCGCCCTGAAACAACAAAATGGAACCAACCCGACTGACATTCAGAAGTTGGGGAACTGCCAACATCTAATAAAGCATGTGGGAATACACACTGGGCAAAGCATGAAAAAATGCAGAGGGGTGTGGTCCACTCCTGACTGCAGGCAGACACAAAAAAGTTCAGATCTCATCAGGAAAAAAGTGGATTTTAACTTAACTGGAAACAAGAGTTTATGAGACATAAAATGCAAACCTGACATGCTACTTTAGAAGATCTTTTTTTTTAAACAGTGTGGCCACACAATGTTAAAAAAATAAAAGCCATCCCTAAAGTGTGCAGTAAGGTGCAGGTCAGGTCTGTTTTCCCTGCCAGAGGGAGAGCTACTGAAAGCTAGCCGTCTGCCAAGGTTCAGATAAACATCCACCAAGTCCCCGTGGAGCCGCTGCATTTCAAAACAATGGTGTTTATCTGAACCGGTCAGTGACGCTGATGTGATGACTGCCCACAACCCTGCACTTTTTCCTGGAAAGTAATCTGCTAGTTACCCCATGTAGTGACAATACATACACACACACACACACACACACACACACACACACACACACAGTGACAACAACAAATGAGGAAGGATGGCAGGATAACAAGAGGAGCCCTCATAGACACCCCAGTTTCTGTCACATAAACAGCTAATATCAATCCTCTAACCTCCATTAAGAGGTAGTTAATAGAGATCAGAGAGATGAATGGATGTGTGGTGGCTGTCAGGGCACAGCAGGCCTGGAGCAGCTACAGAACTGCTGACACAGTCACACCGGTCCTTCCACAGCCTCCTCTCTGAGTTTGATCCACTATAACCTCTGTGACAGCAAATGTGTTCAAACTGAGCTCCACACACACACACACACACACAGATTAACGCTGTCTTTTCGTCTGATAAATTAGGATATCTGGTTAGCTAGCTTTAGCCGATTAAACAACGCCAAACATCCAACAAACAGGTTAGCATAGCAAGCTAACACTGCGCTCCAGACACCAAAAAATGTAGGCATTGAAATAAGAAGTAAACAAAACACAAAACAACAATTACAAAAGTGAGCTGACATGCTAACTGTGTACTAACTCAACAACACAAACGGTTGTTACAGCGGCTAACCAGCTAGCTATGGTAGAAACGGTTTGTTGTGTTTGAGGCCCTGTCGCAGCCAACAAGCTCAACTCTGACCACTTCTACCGAGCAGCATCATTTTAGTAACAAAAATAATATTAATCTTCACACCAGGTATATGTCAGAATAAGTCAACATCTTTGTGTTTTTATTGTGACAGCGCATATCTGGGCCCGGGTTAGCTAACCCATTCAGTGATGCTAACAGCCAGAAGCTAATGCTAACTAACTGCCGGAGAGAGAGAAGCTGACAGCTCTGACAGTTTTAAACTTCGTCTGTCTGTCTGTCGACATCTCCCGTCCTGAACTTCTCTAACAATCAACTCACCAGAATCCTCTTGAAGAGAGCGTTTTCTTTCGGCGGTAAAGTAACTGTCGGCATCGTTGCAGTCGGGATCAGGTTCCCCCTCGACCTCAGCACATGTAGCTAAAGTTAGCCCGGTTAGTCAAGACGAGTAGAGCTGAGTGAAGCTGGCGCTCCCCGCTCGATTGCTTCAGCCGCTCGATTGCTCCGTTTTCTTCCTTCACTCACTTCCTGCTCAAACACGAGGCTGAAGTCAGCTTCCGATTCGCTAGTTAAGGGACATTTTAAGGGACCCTTAAATCAGAACGCGACTGACTGTATTTCTGTATTTCCTCCGTTTTTCTGATTTAAGGGTCCCTTAAAATGTCCCTTAACTAGCGAATCGGAAGCTGACTTCAGCCTCGTTCCTCAAACCGTGACGGAAGCTCCGATTGCCTTTTTTTCAAAATGGCGGTGAATGAGTTTTTACCGTCAACGGTTTTAACGTCAAAACTACAAAGATTTGAATTTTTTATTGTTTTTAACACTTTTTTTTATACAAAAAATAGTTGTAAAATGAAAAGAAATTTGGAACTTATTTGAACGTATTTATTTATATGCTAAGCTTTTTAAAAAATATTTGTTTATAATTATTTAAATGTTTAGGATTCAGGTGGAA
>JAVQJX010043612.1:0-11850 GCA_036025115.1 Ambassis agassizii
AAAATGATGTGTAGATTTGATCTCTGTGGCAAGTTAATTAGGTTCATAGACTGCTCCAGGTATTCTTCAGGTAATTCAGAGTGTCATGATCCCCAGAAAAAAAACAGAGACCTCACCCACACTGCTACATTACTTGGAGCAGCTAATTATTTTCTCTATGTCAGGCGTGTGTATTCTTTGCCCGATAGTAACCCAGTGAAAAGTAATATTAATTGGAAAATCTAATGAGATGAGGCTAGCAGACACAAAGAACCGAGCCTACATTGTAAAAAGTTAATGCAACTTACAAAAGTTGCTATGATCCTTTGAGGCAGACACTTAAACCTCAAACTGACAAGAACCTTTTCTGTTTCTTTAAATCATCATCATTAGGTGCCAGCGGCCTGTTAAGATTTTTTCTTTTTTTTTTTTTAAGCACAGCCCTCACCATTTCACAAATCAGCACCATAAAGGCAGTATCAGGACAAATAGTGTCATTGGTAATGCATTGCAATTAACTGCAAAAGCCGAACTGTTACTGAAGCAGCTCTGTTATCAAATAAACGGAGGCAGTAGCTTGTGGATGAGCCTTAGGCATCTCCCAGCTGTCAAAGTTGGGAGGATACACAATGAGGCCACTTATTTTCCACTGAACAAGTTGTTCAGCTCTGAGCAGGTACAGGACCTGCAGGGTGGTTTGCATATTGGAACTGTGAAGGTTGAGAGAAGCAGAACCTCTCATTAAAACCTTCAGTTATCATTAGTTCTTCTATCAACTCTTTACACCAGCCAGTTCCTCTCCAGCTCTCTGAGCGCAGCTTTGTCTCAGTGGAGCAGCTGTAAGAACAGTGAAACCTAACATAAACATGAATAAATAAATTTCCCATCTAATCACTCAGTTGAAGTTTCATTCACACTCCCACCTTTCAGCCATATTTTATTTAAACTAAGGACATCATAAATGAATCATAAATAAAAAGGCCTGTTCCATGCCAATTGTTTTAAAATGTTAAGCTATAACTAAAACCTCATAATGAAGCTGATCCACAGAGACCAAGGTCAAAAGTAAAAATCATTTTGGTAATCCGATGTACAACAGTTCCCTCACACGGTGGCATAATTAACTTGAATATATTAATTCTTTAGTACACTGCTTATTGAATTATACATTCTCAATTTGCCTTCGACAATACAGTATATTGAGCAATGATGGTGAATAAGGAGTTGTAGATAAGACCTGTTGGCATACCAGGAGCCCCTGAGCATGAATTATTATCTCCCACACACTGAAGGACATTCTGTTGGGTTCAAGGAAATCATGAACCCCTCCTGATTAGGCCTATTTGTCTGAGTAAGCTGTAATTGCTTTCCCAGGACATGTGGAAAAGTTTCAATATTTTAAGTAGTCTTGTCAAACTTTGGTACACTAAGGCAGCAAGATTTGACCTAAGAGATGAGATGGGTGTTCCCCATATAGTGGGATCAAGACCAGGTGTAGTCAGTAGTGGATGAACTTCTAAGTTTAATTTATACACCAGTGTAGGTTGTGTGAATAAGAGCATTTAAAATGTATCACCTTGTTGCCATGAAGCCCCCCAAAATGACAAGGAAGCCAGTTGCAGATGAGAAAAATTTGCTTCGTGTGTATATATATAAATTAAAATAAATGTGGACTGACACAGGATACAGTCAAGGCATGCTTAACATTGTTTCCGTTAGATTTTTAGGGGATTAGGTGTATCATCAATCACACCTTGTGTTTGTGTGTGTATGGTGTCCTGCGCAGAAAATAAGAAAATAATTCCACTCCTCCAAAGGTCTCAAACTGCAAAGGATGTTTGACCTATGTTACTTCATCAGAAGTATGTATAAGTTGAAGTCACCTATGCTTTACTGCCATTCATGTTGTTGAGATTATACTTTGAAAAAGAAAAATGTTCAAATGGAGTTCAGCCAATGTAAGGTGCAGCCAGTAAACTGCAATTTCTGTCAGGCTTTTTGCCGTTGGCCCAGTGTAGCTGCGTGTGTCAAATTGACTGAAACCTTCTTATGTTAGAAAACACATGTGCCACGCGGTATACATTATATTTGACTTTTGTTTTGTGTTTATCATTTAACATTTAACATTTATATAATTGTTTTTTTCTTTTATAATGAAGTGTCCACACTTAACTCATTATCCCTTCTGTTTGCAAGCTAGCTGAACACAGCTTTTACAAAGGGAGCAGCACTGTAAAACTTTCCCTATTGTCCTGTCAGTCATGCTTGAAGAACTCACATTCCCGTCTCTTATTCGTACTTTTTGATCCACAAAAAATGGCAAAGATTCTTTTATATTCAAATGAGAACATTAACATTAGACATCCAGCATCACAAAGTCCCTGTCTGTTAGCATCTCATTTGAATATCTCATATCTTCAAGACACAGCTCAGCAAGAGTCATCTGGGCTTTTGTCCCCAGCACAGGACACCACAGGCAAGTCAGAGAGGTGTCACACATCCAGCTTAGTAATTTGTCATGAAAGAGCTCTTTCCTGGGATGAAGGTAACAGCTGTCAAGGTTATAATAGTTAGCATAAACATAGCTAATTAATTAGAAAACAGTAGAGGCAGGATGAGGCCACACTATTGAGAGAATTCATAATTAGCTTATATGTTGCATACACACATAAGAATGTATTGTTAAGAAGGCACAACAATTATGTTGGTGTGAATATCAACAAGGAGAGACTCATAAGGAGTCTCTCAGTGGCACCTGTAACAGCCTCAAAGAGAACATGCATTATAAATACAAAAGGCAAGCCATCCTCTATTAGAGATGAAGACCAAAAGGCACTCAGACAATAACATGTCAGCATCTCTTAAAGTGCACACCAACTCCCTCAGACGTCTCAAAAATGCCAAACAAAATGAAAATGACATGCTACTGCTCAGAAACTTAGAGCTGACTGAAAACTTTCAACAATGCTTTTCTCTGAGGACTGAGCTTTTAGACTCTGACAGCAAACCTCACCTATACAGTTTATTGGAGGGGATTACGCTTTTACAGTGGCAGGCTCATAATCTCATCTTGTGGTATAATTAGTGAATTCACATCCAACTCAAGCATTGCTGTAGTGGTGACTTTAGCCAGAATGACAAAACAGAGTGACATTTAGGTTCAATTTCAAGCAAAGGTATTCTGACTGTGGCATTTTTAATGAATAAATTCAAATGAGTCAAGAAACCTGTGTAATTACCACCAATTCTAATTAATATTAGGGAGGCTGAAGACAGCATACAACTTCTTCTGCCTCTGGCTATGGTTCTAAAATTTGCTTTACTTGATTATGAGCAAAGTTAGAAATTCCCTCACAGGATAAGGAACGGATACTCGAGTATGGGTTAATTCTCCCAGTCTTTATTTCAACAAATAGTATACACACAACATCTACGTATATATATAATCAGTGGTGTATGTAATATAAATTTGTAAGTTTACCATTTTTTGCAGATATTAAAGTGTATTCTAACAAATCACATAAATAGGAAATAGTGATCGTATTACAGAGCAACTGGGATGTCATAACACAAGCTAGCTGGCTATTAGTAACACAAATGTTCCTTTGTAACATTTAGGGCTACTATTGGACGGTTTTGTTATTGTTTTGGCGACAGTACGGATTTACACCGTAGCATAGTGTATCCCACACTCTCTAAATGTATCAGGCTGGGTTACAGAGCACGTTATTGAAACCTCTATTTACTCCATCAACACACATCCATACAAGGCAACTTTGCACCTTCTTTCTGAAAACAGGTTGTTTCTCTCCTTCCTAAATGAATCTCTCCTCGTACATAGCTGTGGCCGGTTCTCTGACAGTTCAGTCTTACAGCATTTTGAAAATCAACCAACGGAGACTTCATTATTCTGGTGACTGACTTCCTGCCTGTTCGATTTAGTTGGTGCAAATTGACAAGTCTTGGACGCAACACGCTCCAAAATAGAACTGGCGCAGTGTAAATACTCTCATTGACTAAAATGAAAGGTTTTCACAGGGACTGATGATATGCTTACGATATGCTATGCTTTCGTGTCCAGTGTAAATCTAGGGTTATACCCCGGTCAGACCTGGTCCTTACAGGTGACTAGCCTCATAACACAATGTATTCTGCAAATACAAATCTGGTCAGTTACAACAGTGGATTCATTGCACCTAGAGACTTCAGATCAGGCTGCTGCCAGAGAATCTCTGCTCTGCTGGCGAATCCTGTTAAGTGGCATGTGCTGCATCATTAAAAGATGTTTTTTTTTTTGAGTCATGAGCAGCCTGAGAAACAGGAAGTTCACAGTGGGAGTCCACCGCATATAAATTCTCTGCTGCTATTATAACTGCTAGAGTCAATATATATAAGGCCAACAGGCAAGTACCTCGCCGTTAAGTTATCACAGAATCAAAGACAGATTAAAGACAATTAAAGATTAAAGATAAATGTAATGAGGTCTTTACCAGGATTCTCTGTGTATCTGTCATTTGGGTTGTTTAGGAGGAAACCACTTCCATCATCCTCCAGTTGTTAAACTGCAGGAGTGTAAACCTCTTATGTTAATCGAAAACATACCAAAAAAATTATTACTATTCTTGTGCACTTATTGAAATGTTACAAATTCTGTGTGCAAATGTGATTATAAAAGTTCTCCATTTTTCATTTAATATTTTCTTGTATTATCAGTTTTACTGCTGATATTTAGATAATTAGTTTAAACTAATTTTATTTTGTATCCCATACAAACATTCAACAAGTAATCTCTAGCAGTATTTTATCAAAGAAGCTCAGCAGATTTCATTTTTCAGTTTCAGCCACCCTTGCTTTAATTTCCCTTAGCATTGCAGATGCCATGGATGAAAACATTTCCATTTCTCTGCCCTCAGGCTCCTAATGGTGCTGCTGTGGTTCCTGCTGCTGAGGGGTAGCTGCCACCATCCCCCTCAGTTACCTGCTTGGTGGCGCGGCCCATGCCTCGGTCAGGAAGTGTTGAAGCTGATCCAGCTTATCGGGCTGGCTCCTTCAGGGGTTTCTGCCACCATATGGCTGACCCAGGCCCTGCAGCCTCCCCAGGGGTGACTTGCGCCTGGATCAGAGTAACGCTTCTGTGTATATGGCTTGTCACGTTAGCCCTCCACCCCAAGCGTGACTACACAGATGTTTCAGCACATTCCTAAAAATGTAAACTATAGTGGGAAAATGAAAAAGAGATAAGGGCGTATTCAAAAAGTTAATTAGGCTGCACCAGTCTTCAATATGCCATGTTACTCAGTTGATAATGAATAAAAGTGATTTTTTTGGTCAAATGCATTGAATGCTCTACCTGTGGCAATTTTCATTACATTCCTCACCGCAGGTGCGTTTCACTTTTTAAGGCTGTGCCCTGACATTTTGAAAATGCTTTCACCAGGACTCAATGGTCCTGCACCAATATTTGCATGTCTTTTGTCCCCAAAGGCAACAAAAGAGGATAGAAAGAAATAGAGGGGGAAAAAAGTCAACAGTTTTTACACTAGCCAAAGCTGTATCTCAATGTGTCTTACATCTCTGCACCCTGCTAGGCTCCCATCCCTCTCATCCCTCGTTCCTCTCACCTCCTGGAGGGCAGAATGATTGAGAGGTGCTACCCCTGCCTTTTATCCTGCGAGCGAAGGTCTGGCTCTCTCCATAGTGAAAAAAAAATTATACAGAGGTGTAGTTAAGACTAGGAGAGAGAAGGGGAGGGACGTGAAGTGTCACATATCCCCCTCAAGCACAATAAGCCATGCACAGGTTAGATGCAAGGATATGGAAAGTCATTATTTGCAGGCCTAAAGGGAAGTAGTTGTTACATGGGCCAGATGGTATATCAACAACAGGCAAAAAAGGCCAGCCCATTAGAATCCTCTGTAGTATAGTGCTTTGCTATCAAAGCCATACAAGGACCTTGTCGAGGCTACCTTGTTAACTAATTTGTGTATGTTTATTTATGTGCCACGTGCATTGGCTGCCCGTGGGAGATTGAAGATGGCATTTACATGTTTGAGTACACTCAGCCTGCTTAAGTGTAGGCATGTTTGAACACATGAACAAATAGCTGTGCAAAAGACACTTTCATAACTCAAGGGAGAATTCCTTCATTAAATCATTTGTGCAACGTTGGAAACTGTTTTTTAATTTAGCTGTTGGAGACAAAATGGTGGTATTATGAAAACAAGCATAATAACTATGACTTTCAAAAGCTGAGGGAGTTCAATTCAAGCCGCTTATTTAAATATACAGTACCCACAAAACGAATATAAACAGTATGACAAGAAATATTTTAACGGGACGCTCCTCCATCCTTATACCAGACAATATAACATCAAGATACAAAAACGTGGCCACATGTGCAGACACAGAAACACACTCAAGACAGTTGCATGCTATCACAGAACAAAGGAGAAAGCACACAGAGGAACATCAGGTTTCTGTTATTGCTGGGTTATTGCAGGCTTTTGAAGCAAAGCAATTATCAGCGAGAATATCAGCAAAAGCAAAGAGCTGCTGACATAAAAATGTCCACTTCAGTATGGCAGTGCAGCTCATTTCAGTGGCTGGCAAGAGTAAATTCTAATGAGAAGAGGCTGATGGAGGCGTCAGCTCTGGGGACTGTTAACTGACGGGCAAATCGGGTATTGCAACCGACAGATGGGATTTGTAGCATGCTTAAATTTGTAATATAATCTCTGCTGTCATCAAATGGCATGATCAGAAGTTATTTTCTTGGAAATCACTTTGTATACCTGTAATATAGCTGCTTGGACATATCACACTTGAGTTTCATTTCATGCATGAACTCTCTCTGCCTGTCACTGTTAGGAATATGAGTGATAAGAAATTATCAATACCTTATAAGATCAATTTTATGGTGCTTTCAGATTTGTTTAATAATACTAAGATCATTTATTATTCATCCATTGTGTCTTCGTATGTATAGTAAATTTTTATGTTGAGTCAAATTCAGAGGCCATTCATAAACTATTTGCTTGTAAAATCCTTGACACATACAACCAAAAGTTAAGATATGTGCGTAGAAAGTTAAATCACTTTCTAATTCTCATTCTTTTCGTCAATATACCCTCTGGTTCCATAGTAGTGAAAGAGATGGTGATGATTGTTATGTCTGCAGTTACAACAGAGTGATGCTGCAGGCAGGACAGCACGGTGCACTGTTTGTATGGTTTGCAGGGACACCTATTGGCTAAATGTGAAAATTACACTGCATGATGCACACAAGATTAAAATGTCCCAACAATCAAGAGTGCACCACTTTTAATTTGTGTAGTTCATTAACACTGAATAACAAACAAGACTTGTCATACATAATGGATAACAATTAAAGCACAAGGCAGATCTCCTTTACTTAAAAACAGAAAAACAGGGATGGCGTTTTTCGACTTTTAATACACATCGCAGTCTGAACAGAAGTCAGCCTGTTAGGAATAAAAAAGCAATGTTTCCTTAGGACATACTAATGAATCATGTATAAAAGATAATCATTATTGGTTTATAAACTCAAGCGTCTCACAAGCCACAAGCACACAGCTAAGTCCCAGGAAATGCAACAACTAGTAATACTGTAATTAAAACTAGAAACGCTCAGACTTCAGACAATCACAGAACTTACACAAAGACATGAAAAGCACCTGTCCTGGAAATCATGTAAGAGGATGTCTATTCAAAATGTTCAAGAACATATTTCAGTATTTTAAGTGATAATCTGAGGATGCTTTATTTCTTTCATGTAATACACCTTTCTATTTTAAGGACATTATTACAATGAAAAATGAAATGTCCTGTTTTTTAACTAAGCCATGGCTGAATCATTCCTGTGCATTCCTTTAATGTTGCACTCATCTGGCTTCTGCTCATTTCTACTGGACTCAACAGGTATCATTTGCGACCGTAAGTCCTAGTTAACGGCAAAAAGACTTTCCTCCTGATTCAGTTTCACCTTTCATGGACCAGATACCTTTGAAAGAGTGAGTGTATACAATAAATGGAATAATTCATGATTTTGTCATTAAAAATGAAAAGTTTCTTTTCCTCATACTTGGGATGTGTTTTGAAATTATACATAATGGACCGTAGATGTTCAGAAGTTTTCCAAACCTCCTCTAGCTACGTAGGGAGACGTACATAAGTCCCCCCTTGCGTTTCACAGGAGAGGGGTACCAGGGCTTTAATTATGTGCAGAGCTCGGATCATTAGCATGGATGGGGGTGCAGGAGCGTCCTCGTCTCCAGTCAAGGCACAGTGCTCTGAGTCGACCACCCCCTCCTTTCTCCTCCACTCCTCTCATGTAACAAACGAGCCTGGCCTTGTTACCCAGGCGCAGGTTAACAAGCACCGGTACGAGTTCATGCTGATATCGGCTAATACATCTTACGAGCGATTAATTCAAATAGCACCGTTAACTACATCCATTACAAAGTATTGGAAATATTTTCACTGACAAAAAATACTATACTAAATTTACCACGGATACACAATTCAAAATTTTCATTCCTCAAGAAATTGTGATCAAATTTTTCAAAGCAGGTCTGATGTTGAGCGTATATGATCAATCAACTTCATCTGATGACTGCACTGCTGAAAACAATCTGAGTATTACCATGACACAGATACATCTAACACACACACATTTATCCCAACCCAGTTCTAAACTTTCTCAATTATTCATTAATATGAAATTGTGTTTGTCTCAAGTGGAACAGTACGATTTCCTCTTGCGACATCCAGGCATTGTTTGGCCCCTCTCCAGAGCCACTGTCACTCCTTTGCCAATTTCTCAGTTGACACATATTGTTCAGGAATCCATTTCCCTCCTGATAGTTTGTAGAGCCCTGATTTGTCCTAATCCTGAGACCATTTGTAATACAGAAGACTGGGATAAATAATGAATTGTGTGTGACAGAGTCAGAGGAACCAAAAAAAAGGCATGTGTATACAAATGGTTTTCTTTATGGTATGGCAAAATCTTTCTTTACAGCTTCATTATCAAATCATTATGTGTGTTGAAACAAATAGTAATAAACTGAATGTAGAAGAAATATGTAGAACAAAACTCACTAGTGTGAGGCTCTGTAGCTGCTGTTGAAAATCATGTGGCACATGTGGCTACAGCTACAAATCAGTCTTACAATTTCAGTGTTTGAACCATTAGACATTAGACACAATATATTGTAATATTTGATTCAGGAATATTACAATAGTGAATGACAGTTCTTTAAAAAAATTACAATAATAGTAAAATCGTTCAAAGCGGCCTGCACAGGGATGTTTTAGTGTTTTAACATTACAAAATCAGTTTTAAAGCTTTTTGTTAGGTTAAGCCTTAAAAATAAATACTGCTGTTAATTATAATCCGCTTTACTATGAAGCTCTTTATTATTAAATTGGCTTTAAAATCATGTGATGTTTTCAAACTTTTTGGCCAATTATTTCAAAAGCACATTGTAATTTAGACAGCAAAATTGGTAAATGTGTACAATAAAATAATTAAATGAATGTAATGTTATAATTATACATGGTCAAACCGACAAAAAAATATAAAGTGACCTCTTCCAAAATTTCCCAGTGGCATTTTCCCCCCCATGCTTTTTATACTGCATGCCGATAGAGAATTCATACATAATTTGGACACCCCTCGTGTGATCTTCTGTTAGCACTGCTCATTCAAATCCTGCAAAAGGCTACTGAATAACTTTAATAAAAGATCAGTGATGCTAAATACTCTCTCATAAAACAACACTCATACATTTTAATGCTCAGAAATTTCCATTCCAGTTTCCTTTGTAATTGAGATTCATTTTGCGGAAACTAAATTAGTTTGAATAGTATAATTTGTAAATATATGTTAATTAACCCCTTTTCTTCATCTCATTTGTTAAAAGAGAGCAGAGCCAAATGAAATTCAAACTTACCTGGGAGGCAGACTCAGGACCTGTCTATGAATTAAGGCAAATAAAAACACTCCTGCACCTTTTACTTTTTTGCAAACTCAGTTATTTTTAGTTAGGCGAAGGTCTTAATTGCATTGTCGTTAGTGTGTCTAATAATCGCCACGGGACATTTGGGTTTATGAACCTATGTAGGCGTCTACTGTGGGTAAAACCTGCAAAAGGAAAACCACAGGAAAAGGATGCCCACTACTGCTCCTTAATTTAAGGAGAGATTAATAAAGTAGTTGCTAGACTTGCAGTTTGTTCTCCCTAAGGGTTGTATTAATAATCTCAGAGATACAGGGTTCATCTGTGGAGATCTGCCCTTGTGAAAGACCGACAAAACTTAAAAGGCTTGTCTTAAAAGATCACTGATGTGCAGCTGTTACTTGTCGTCTATAATTTACTGTTAGTTTCATGCAGATTAAATCTTAAAAGAAGGCCTATCTTTACGGTATAAAATACTTTACTGTCTGGCAGACTAAACTGTGAACAAAATGGCCTGTAGATAAGAGACCAGGAAGGAAGTGATGTAGAGGCAGCCTGTATCAGGATTAATATGCATTGTAGTGGGTTAGAAAGGAAGGAGAACAAAGACAAGAATATGGCCAGCAGCCCCAAAGCACTGAAAAAACTGGTGGCTATTAGAAGATATTTTGAAATGGACCCCAACAGAGTATATGATTTTCTTAACTTAGGCTCACTACAACAACACTGCAACAGCACAAAATCTGTTCTATAGTTGAGATACATGTATATCAGTGTCCTGTTCATAGACAGCATCTCACCTGGATACAAATGCACTACTCAGACTAAAGTCTATTGTCAAACAGTTATGATACGTAGTGAATGATAGGTGGTTTATTACATCGATATTAAGACTTCTTTTTCAATATGAGACCCGAATCTAACATGTGCAACAAAAACTCACTGCAACTCACCCCTAGTCTGATGTTTGTGCTGTATTTGTGCCATCATATATGAATCAACTCGACAAATGACAAAATATGTGGATGGATTATTAGAAGGATGATTAATTCATGTTAAAGAGACCATAGTCTTGTATTGCACTCTTGACCACCTGTTGGGAACTCATACTAAATATTTTACAGGTGTTCTCTATTTTTACCCCCTTTCTATAGCCCTTTGATGTTTTTGTTCCACACTCTTTCCTTCTTTTTTCATCCTCCTTGGAATAGCAATGGAATAATCCCCCAGTTTTCGCCTTTCATGCCTGAAACTTTGCATTGCATTTTAACATTTGTCTAGAGAACATCCTTTTCTTTCTATGTGAAAGATCATCATTAATAAAAGTAGAGGGCTAAGAAGAGCTGTAAATCTGTACTAACCACAGAGCGCTGAGGTCTCTAGGAGACTGATTAGCATCTGGGAGACAGTACATGGCTTCTTCATAATGAGAAGATGTGCTGGTTGGCAGCCATGTGACTCGCCTTGGCCTTGATGCTATATCCCCTTGTCGGTCAGGGATTCTTGCAACCTACATTTTTTCTGTGTCCATCATGGCGGGCAGCCATTAAAAGAACTTTTCACTTGAAAGGCTTGTTAATTTCTAACAATCTCACAAGAAGGGTATCTGGTCACTTCTCCCATGAGTGTCATATTATACGTTTCCCATAGGACGAGAGGCATAACTACAGCAAAATAAAGGTTCTGATTGTTACCAGTGACAGCTTTCAGAATATATAGTGGATGGGAAAGATCTCAGTGATGAGGAAAGCTGTCAAGGGCTTGCTGCTTTTACTAAAGGTCTATATTATATATTATATTATATATATGCTGCTATTCCTTTTATTTTATTTAAACTCTTAAGATTTACCTTTTTTATTCTATTCTTATTCTATTTTATAAATATTTATCT
>JAVQJX010043648.1:0-21985 GCA_036025115.1 Ambassis agassizii
GTCCAATAAGAACAACATCTCCCTATACATGAAGGCCATAACAGGGCGGGTTTTCTATGATAATGTGTGGTCAGCCATTATACAGTTAATGAACATACATACAGTATTATAAGAGCTGCCACTGAGGAGTGGAGGGGTTGATGCTGCTCTGTTCATTTAATTATTTTTTACTAATGGTTCTTTTTCAGCGTTAAAAAAAGTTACATTTCAGAAAATATCATGGCTTGGTCAAAACAGTCCATATATCCCATCTGCAATAAGCTTTGCTGCCTCTGTGATGGTCGTTTCAGTGGTTTTCTTGCAGAGGTTGGTCTGTGTAGGAGAAAAAGATATCATATTCTTATGTTAGAAAAAAAATCATATCAAAGTGTATGTTGCAGATGTGATCTCATGCAGACTTCTGGATTTTGTGTTATGACAAGCACAGAGTCCCAGGATTATCATAATTGGCTGGATTGGATTGTCTGTCACTTAAAGTCTGGGCCCTTAACCAACCAATTTACTCAATTGTCAAATGGGTCATCTGAAATGGTTTTCTGCTGTCATTAAAACAAAAATTATTTCCCATGTGTCTCGTCTCAAGCACACACATGGCCCTCATAGTTGAGGCAGATTACAGGTTTGAGGGGGGGAAAGTGTCGCCATAAGTCTCGTTTCTTTCGTCTAAGTGTGGCCGCTGCTGGCACATGTTGCCCTGTGAGACAGGGTGTTGTTACGGCTTTTCAAGGACATGGCTGCATCAGGAGACAGCTGCAGCAGAGGGAGAGAAAGTGAAAGTGAGATAGCTGGCAGGTCACTGTCCAAGAATGGTAGGGCAAAATAAGCCTTTCAGTCTGTTGGAGCTGAGGATGAGTTGGCTGTTTAGATATCCACCTTTACATTCACTCAAGGTGTTGACACTAGTTGGTGGGAAACAGATAGCTGGTGGTCTTCAGACCTGATGGCTAGCCTGATATATCAGTTATGAAATTAGAGCCAGGTGACCTTTTGTTCTGGACTAATTATTTACACTTGTTTTAGTGCCCTTTCAATGCTAATATCAGGAATGAGTCAAGGCAAAAGCAAATGTTTACTAGTGATGATGAACAAGCTGTTAAAAAAAGACTTGTTTTCAGAATCATCACAACTTATTAATACTTAGGACTAATGCATTTTTAGGTCTGATGCACAGATTATAAATAAATATGGACAAGCATTGCATGATGTCATGATCACAATTTTCAAAAAAGGTCACAATTTTCTGGAGCTTTTTGTGTGGGAGCCTCCAGTAGTTGCCACTTTGGGGTAACTTGCCTCCTGACGTTAGCCCGGCTTCCACTTACACACCGATGCAACCGAGCAGGAAGGCTACCAGCAGACAGGCTCAGTGGCGAGTCCTGCCAGTTGTGGTGGCTTACCCCTAACAGATAGAGCATACTCACATTATATGCAGGGTAATTGGACTTTAAGAACCAGCCACTAGTGATCATTTGAGGAACTGCAGATTTTTATCAACCCTGCTTGGCCCTAAAGGTAAAAAAAAAAAAAAAGAAAAAGCTCAGCTTAACTCTGACAACATCAAGACTCCAAAAGCAGGCCAATTCTTGATCTTTGTAAAACACCACAATGCTTCAAAGCAGCATTAAGAGCTCTATAACCTACTTAATTATGCCATAAACCAGTGACTTATCAGCCATCCATTGCAGCTTTTGAATACTCGTATAGAAACGGCATTGTATTTATTGAGTAGATAAGTAAATGCTCATTATGCCCAGACTCCTCTCAGCTCTCAACTGATATAAATTCAAAACCTCCACAGGACAAATAGAGAGCACCCTCATCTCTACTGAAATCTCCACTGGCATTATTTGTTGCTTCTTTTAAGACCACTGCCGTTTTGCTACGTCTGTAAACATGTGGCTCCCTGGACGGCCTTGGCTGTCATTTCATACTTTGCCAGTTGAATGGGAGTGATTGGTGCAACATGTTTGCAGACCGAACTGGCTGCATTTTCCAAAGCTGCCAAACAAATTGAAGTGGGGATGTAGCAAATGTATCCATCTGAACGGCCCACAATTTTAGCCTCAAACCATGGCTGATTGATGGCTTTGATAGCTGCAGAAAGAGGGTTGTGTGTGTGTTTTTTTAAGTGTGTGTGACGTGCACACATGTTTTCCTTTCTAAGAAATGGATGGGTAAAAATGTATGACTCTTATCATTGCATACACCACGAAGGGAAGGAAGCACATGTGACAGGTGTTGGATTGAGACCTACAGGAACCAGTGGAGTAGCATGTGTGTGTTTAACCTTAGGGATGATTCAACCCAGGGAACTCTATCGTGTGATCAGCCTGCAAAGCTACAGGGAGACAAAATGAAATTGATCGATGACTGTCAAGCAGGAACTGCTAAAGCTGGCTTGGTGTAAATCGGCTTTATCATGTTAAACCAACCTACACTCACTCACGGGGATTGAATGAAAAAAAAAACCATAACGGCTTTTCTGTAGAAATAAAATCCACATTTACAGGGACTAACAGGATTAACAGACAGTGTATGTTGATGTATGGCTAGATGATTTTGGATTTGTTGGTGGTCATTTTCTGAGAGTATGAGCTCTAGCACCACAAGTTGGACAGCAATCAATCAGAGATATTGATTTTGGTGAGTTTCCAGCTGTCATGTTGGATTAATATAGATTAGTCACACTGTGCATCTGAACACTGTAGTTAGTCAGGCGGGTGGTTTGGTAAAAAAGGAGTTTAATAAGCATCCGACATTAGTGTGTTGAAATTGCTTTGATGTGTTCATGCAGCTTTGCAGTTCTGATTTGGTACTCATGATGCACTGACACGTGTAATAAATACTATTAATCAATCATGTGTTTGCTCTTCCAGATTGTCTGAATGAAGGAAGTTGTCATTTTTCACACTGCTGTATTAAGTGTCTGTGATTAATATTGACTGGTATGTGCTCCCTATTGTTCCTGGTGAGTGGGTCTGTGTGTTTGCTGACTCCATCTCACCCCCAGTTTATCTGGAAATGGATCTGTTACTTAAAGCCAGCTTTAATAAATCTATACAACAGACACTATATGTATATAGTATATTCTTTATCTGTTCATCTATTTATATCACCCAGAGCAGGTCGCCAGTCCGTCATAACTGACTTAGCATGTGTATCCTGGAGAAAACCCCTCATGCAACGTGTAGTCTGGCCTAAACACACTGTTTTGGTAACATTAAAACCTTGTAGAACACCCTGAGCAATACTCACATGCTACCCCTTGATAGCTATATGTGTTATTGCAGCTCTTAATGTTACTGCTCTGTGTGTAATCAAAGCCTCAGTTATCCTTGTGTGCCTTGTACGTCATGCCAGCTTGTATATTTTGCATGTTGTATACTAATTGTCTGGTTGCAGATGTCAGACGATGCAGCGACAGGCACACTAATACTACAGGCTGTATAAAGCCATAAATCATAGTGCAATCAAGGATCAGCACTTTGGATTGACAGCTGTCATTTTGGACAGCTAAGAATCACTCTCTGTAAATAACAGTTGTATCAGCTAGCTACAGAGCTACTTACAGCCTGCAGTTACAGGCTGTAAATCATTGTTCCACCTATAACAGGACTAGGCCAGTTTTTTTTTTTTTTTTTTTTACCAAACATCGGTGCACCAGGCTCTGCTGAGTTCTCATCACCCTGAAGCGTTCTGTTAATTCACATTTACTTGATTACAGAGTGTGCTTTGTCAGTGATGAAGTTGATCTTGATGTTGGGGTAGCATCCTACATATCATCTTCTTTTGCATTGTGTAGTATCAAGTATGACACATAAGTAAGTGATGAACCTTCAGGACATCCCTAAGGCATGATTCCCAGACTTGTTTGGCTGAACTTGTGACTGCAGCAATCTCACGAGGAAACCCTTCCTTCCTCTCTGCTGTTTGAAAGAATACAGATTCCTCCTGTGATATCTAAACTTCAACACATACAGGAAAGATTTATAGCAGGATAAAAATAAACAGAGGCCATAACTCCAGAACAAAAGTGAGCTCTAAGAAATCCTAATCGGCATCTAGGCTTGTGGGTGCAGTGCTGCTTTAATGTCGGTTTTACAACCTAAAAATGTTTTTCATAAATATTGTTATTTTATTCTGCCCACACTGACTACATAACCATTGCATAGCAGTAAAAGACCTAAAAAGTAAAAGTATAGAATCTAATAGCACTGATAACATTTTCCTGCATGATAATTACATGATAGGTGAAGAATAAGGAGATCATTGGTGATTGTTTTGACAGTGATCATGGCATCACTGCAGCCTTTAGTGGTCCAACATGCCAGTTTGTACAGAGAAGGCATCTGTATGATGCTGCTAACATGTTGTTTAGTGCTTTCATTGAGGTTCACGTAATGCTGTCTATTTTCTAATGTCTGTTAAATAAACTCACTCAATGAATAACAGTCGGTACATTTCCTCAAAGCTAATTGTGGTGGCCTCTAAAATCCCACAGTAGTTCCCTCTAATTACATCAGTAAATTTCTTTTTTTCTTCTTAAACAAAAGAAACAAGAATCATATGATTTTTTTTTATCACTCGCAGTGATCTTAATGCCTTTGTAAGTAGAGCTTTAAATCCAAAGCTCTTGGATACTGACTTCCCTAATCTGTTCTCTAATGAATCCAAGGCCCCATTCTGTGGGTTCAACATGCAGGTTTATGTTTTTCATTTTATTTTATTTTATTTTACTTCCCAGCAGAAGTCACACACTTCAGCCTCACAGCTGCAGTATCTACGAACACCCTTCAGGTTTTCTTGATGCAGCTGCCTCTGGGCTAGGAAAGATGTGTGACAGGCTCTGAAATGTGTTTGAGTGGTAAATTGAATTAGAGCGGGATGCAGAATATGCCAGAATGGCAGGTGTACAGGCGTCTCTGTGTGGACAGTTTCGATTGGCAGCATCTCTGACAGCCAGTGTTGCTCGTTCTGGCTGCTTCTGCTCGCTGAGTGCCTACAGTCTCTGCTACGGTCCACCGCGAGACCAGCGTGACCAAAAAATAAATTATCGGACAAGCTGTATGAGCTGAGCCAGATACACACTTACTATTCTAATTGACTTTTCAAAAACCTGTGTTAAACAACAGTCCAATACAAGCACTTTAAACCAACAGTCAACAAGTTAGCAGGGATCCATTAATATCATATAAAGCTCAAGTATCAGGTAAATTCTGTTTGCAAACTTATTCAACAGGAATTTTTCAATAGTTTTGAAAACTAATAATTAAAAAACAGGCCTGACTGCAGCCACTTAAACCTCATTAGACTTGCATTCACCATTAGCCTCTGAATCACTGCCCACATATTTAGTGTTTTTAATGATTGTTGTCCTCCTCAGTGATGGCAGCTGCAAAACATCCAGCTCATCACATGAGGTTAAGAATGGTGGTTCCATCTTTCTATGCCAGGGCTACAAAAACATGACAGCAAAAGACTGCCAAAACATGCTAACATGTGGCCACCATGAATGCCAAGTGCCCAGTAGCTTTAGCATCATACAGTATATAGCATCCTGTGACAAGCGAGAATGCACTTAGCTTTTACTTGCGTTTGATCCAGGACCAAGGCTAACGCCCATGTTAGCATCACTAACAACATGGTGTAGTTCATTAGTACACCATTATCGAGTAAAACCATGAAAATGTGAAGTAATGTATTGTTTTGTGGAGACATCTCTGGAAATTTGCATGCTAAGCTGCTATCACTGACCCCCATATCAACCCACAAAGGGAATAGTGGCTCAATATTTCAACCAGTCACTTTCTTCAGGATTTAATGGGAGGAATGACTGGCTTGTCCCTGGATTTCTCTTTATTAACATCAGGTGATGCTTACAGTATTCTTGCAAGTTGGTGGTTAAGTGTTTTTTTCTTCTTTTTCTCTGTCTGGCAATGGGACCTGCAAACATACTGTGCTTTAAAGTTAGGCTAAAAAACAAAAACGGCTTCAGCCAGGACAGGTAATGTAGACTATGAACCACCATCCAATCAAATGTCTTCACTGTAATACACAAAGCATACTGCTGTGTGCGCCCCAGTTGGGTGGTGGAGATGATCCACAATTCAATTGTGACAAACGTAAGTGTATTGATCGCACATGAGAGCAGACAACATAGAGGCAGACGTCTATTAATGGAGAGTTTCTGCATTCAGTCTGAGCTACAAATGTTTATTTCTTTCTGCAGGAAAAAAAAACATCACACTGCATATTCAAGAGCCTGCAGTTCTTTTTAAATCATCATTGAAAATGTGGATGTAGAATTTATTACCTACTTACTGAATACAGTCAACAGAACAGCACGATCAGGAATTAAAAAGCTACAAAATGCTGCCAAACCCTGGATGTTTACACAGAGTACAGTGGTTGGCCATCAAATTTTGTCGCAATACTTAACAGCACAGAACAAACTGGAGCTTAGTAACATGATGGGAAGCCTGCTTGAAGGATGAAGCGTATCCTATCAAGCTACACTCGCTGTTCGCTCCCTTGATCTGCTACAATGTGCTACAGCATAGATCCCCTGCTAATTTATCACAGTTTATCGTATGACTCATGTTGGCTCATCACTGCGGTCCAAGCATACCCTCTGCGGTCCAAGCATACCCTCACCAAATTGTATGAAGTAGGCCGTATATGCTTAGGGAATTCTCTCAATCTACTTACTGGAGGTCTGTACCAGTTAAGTTATCCTCAGAGTGAAGCATATGCTGTGTTTTTTTCAGTGATACTGCAGTGTGAGAGCCACATCTGGCAGTGCAGTCATCTCAACAGTAATTTGCCTCGCAATATGGTGTTCATGGGCTGGTTAGGAGCGTGTCTATTTATTACTTTCCTTGACAATCCTATTGTTATCTGGCCTCATTTTCATTTCAGGAAAATGTAGGAATGTCATTCATGGTGGCAGAATAAAAGAAATCGTTCTTTTTTTCTCTGTGCTGCACCAAAGAGCACAAAGTCTAGCTGGAAAGTGCTTTGGCTTATTTAAGTAATGGTTCAAAGCTATACTTTTTTGTGCTTAACACCAGGAGGTGCCACAAGGCAAAATGTCAATGAGCTAATTAGCCTTGCTCAGAGTAGAGATACAGATATCATCCAGCTTCAAAAGGGTCTGAAGAACCTTTTAGGTCATTCTGCGGTGTTTGAAGGGATATCATAGTGACCACCGACCCCAAATTTTAAAGCTTCACCTTCTTCTTTTATCTGTTCAAAGTGATTACTGGGTAACAATGCTCTCAGTGAAAGCCAGTGGAGGGGCAGTTTGTGTGGGTGATCTGCTGATTTACACTGTTGTCACGTGTATGCAGGGATGCTTTATTCATGCCTGCCGTCTGTGTTCCTGCCACTGTGGAGGATGCGAGGTGTCTCATGATCAAGCTCTTTAATTAGCTCACACAAATAATGCTTCTTTTACATCCCCATTGTCACTGTTAGCTGTTCAGCTGCAGATGACTCACTGTGTCATTTTGAGCGACCAGCCGATGCAATATCAGCTAACCTTTTCTCTGTAATCACAGCTTTGTAGCTTGAATGTCATAAGCTTAATTTGAACATGGGGGAGGCTGCTTCCAGTGAAAACTGACAATTAAAGATTCAATTCTGGAACAGATCCAACATCCTCTTCTCAAAATAAGATGCCTCAGGACCAGGTTGGACAGGATTGAACCACTTAGTGAATAATATATGGATCACTGGTGGACTATATGATAAAACTTTCCTCACTGATTAACTGAATTTGGATTCTGTATGGTTATATTTATGAGTCCTGGCTGGAACAACATGTCCTCATACATAAAGGACAGAACAGGTCGATTGCCACTGACTCCTGATACAACTATATGGGAGAGATAATTTAAGGACAGACTTACAAAAATGAGGCGAAAGGTAGTATTGATCTGACTCAGGACTATATCAGGACATATCAGACTTTTTACACTTACTTTATACTTGGTCAGGATAAGGCACCAAAACTGCTTGTCACTATTTAGAAAGAGAAACTCTTATATAGTAGTTAAAAGTAGGCAAAAAGCAAGTACCACACCTGATGCCTATCTGTCAAGGCAACATGATAACATGGTCCTGACTTTTGATGACATTTTCCATAAAGAAACAAAATGCTTTAATGGCCAAAACTAAACTGACAGGTAATGTATTCTGATGTAAATACATAGTATTGTCCACTTCTAGGATGGGTACTTGATGTGCTTAACACTATTTCACAATTACTTTATTTTGCACACAAACAGACACAGACTAATAGTGCAACCACTGGGGACAACTTCGGGTTTTGCCCAGGCATGCATTAGCATGCAGTCACAGTGGTGTATCCTACCACCAACCTCATGGCTGGTGGACAAACCCTGTTCCACCTGAGCCACAGCCACAGTGAACTGCCACATCACTACTTAGAAAACTGTTTAAGTGACCCAGTAACACAAGGAAAAACTGCATCTGCTTTGGCTGTGTAAATCACCGGAATAATAATCACAATATCAATGCTTAGTGTTAAGTGTAAACTTTACTTTTTGGATACTTGCAAGCGTGTTGCTTTTCAGCTTCAGAAGCAGATGGAAGATAATATCCTCAAATTGCTTCATAATTTATTTACACTGTAAAACCAGTCCACAATTCCCGCAGGTTTTACTGGTTGCAGTCCCTTTGGAGTGCCTAGCTATGCAGTTTTCTATTGAGAAGGTTTTCATGTCTCAGCTGGAAACATGTCTAATAAAATGTCCCTTACTTGTTTTAGTCACATCGTTTCTGTGAATACAGAAAACTGTCATTTGCATTGGGATTGACTTTGACACGTACTGAAACCTGGTTATCTCTGGGAAAAGAAGCAGGTCAGGATATTGCCTGAACTGAACTTCTTAAAGCTCTTCTTTTTTTCAGAGTGGCTTAAGCAGTGCTCCCTCCTTCTGCCGTCTGGGGAATTGCTGCCACCTTCAAGTGCAACAAATCCTCAGACGTAAGTGTGTTAAGCCCTGTGTGCTTTGCCAAGGGTGGAAATGAAGACAGGCTATCCCTATGAAGAATGATGGCTCCTTCAAGAGGCAGCTGTCCTATTTTAAGCAGGCGACACTCACCACAATGTGCTGTCTGTCTCTGCTTTTCCCCTCCCTCTGTTTCCTTTTGTTCTTCTTTTTCTTTCCCACTATCTCCATCGCTGGCATGGCGAGGAGGAACCTTTTGAGATTCGGGTAAATAAAAGTCACAGGAAGTGAACAGAGCCTCAAAGTCTGTGAGAAGATTATATGTAGTCCTCCCTCAAACATCTTCAAGGATGGAAATGTTATTGATGCATGTTAAGTCCTCTGGGGGGCTTCACTCAAAGGACATTTGGGACCTTTCATCCCTGACATGAAGGTGGAGAGAAACATTATTGAGGCTCCACAACATGACAGAGGTTTCTCCTTTCAGTTGGAGCCTTGAAAGGGAAGAGTCGTCTTTCTCCGCCTTTTGAGAGAGAAGCCTCATAATTGGCTGAAATAGCAGCTCTTTTCTTCATCCCTGCTTCTTGAGGTAATTGGTATTTATGAACTATTTATGGTCCAACCTTGCTGGTGTCTGCTCCTTATACTGCAGAATATATATATGTTTTACTTGGACAGAAGAGAACCTTTTCCCCACTTTCCCTTTTTATGGAAGAAAAAGTGTCTCTTTTTGTTTTTGCCTGTTTTACATATTCATCAATTCAGCAGAGTCATGCATTGTTGCACTTATATTACTGCCTGAGCGGGACCAAGGGGCTGTTGTTATATTGTGTTTTTTGACCCAGACTGGAATCCCATCTGTGTTTGGTGATTTGAGGGATGTGATTCTGCCAATAAAAAAAATGTTATCCTGCAATTAAACCACTAGTCAATAAAACTAAATCAGCTAGTTTTTATAGCTGCATCCATTTAGGTATGGAGTGTCCTGAAGCAGGGGTGCTATCATTTGTCTGAGGAGGGAGCAGTGATTTAATCACTGCAGTGATATAGGGCACCAATATGTGTCACTTGGAAGTCTGGTTGGTTTACACCTTATGAGCCTTGCAGCACATCCCTACCAAAAAACAGCAACTTTGGTTGTAATTTAGGGAAAATAAAATCTGCTGCTTAGAGTCAAGACTCTGGTTGCAAAGGGAGGTTTCACAGTGTGTTACAAGACAACACTCCCTCTATCCACAACTTGACAGACATACACAAAGTATGTGACTAAACGGTGTGCAGTGGAAAAGGTCTGCAAATAGTGGCAAGTCATCACATAAAGTATAACATTACAGATAAATGGTCACGATTAGTATTATAGGGTAGGACTGGTTGTGAATGGAAGGGAGTCCAGAACCATTTTAGAGAATGGGTGGTCAGGCTGAAGCAAACCATAACTATAAAAGAATGAAGAAGTAATGGTCCGCTGCCTCCATCCAATCAGTCTTTCCACCCACACTACCATATACAGTAAAGTGCATTGTTTTTTGGTAATAATTGGAGATTGAACTATTCCATTGTTTATGTGTGAGAATATATTGGACTTGGATGATCTCAATTTTCACCCTCCACCTTTTGGATTTTTCTGTCCATCTACTGTCTATTCTCCTACCTTCTGCTTCAGTGTAAATTCCATGAGATCATTAACGTGAAGAGTTTTTTAATATCTGTATGACAGTAGGTCAGATGCACGCAAAGGAAGCTTTTGTCAAAGGGCGGTGGGAACAGAATTGTGTGTACTTTGTGTTTTGTTTTGTTTTTTTTGCTTTGTTCTGGTGCCTATACAGTTCAGGATTATCTTTTGGCTTTCTTTCTATCCTTTTTTTTACTCTTCTGTTTATCCTACTGTACAGCTATATCCACATTCTGAGTGACTGAGCTAATTGTTCCTGCTCATGCATTCTCTGCAGATTCAATTATACGCCACTCTGGGCATCCTGAAAAAAAATGAGTGTGGGAAAAGAGGGATGTTAGCTGAAAGTGTGGGAGAGTGAAAAATGAAAAGGTAAAAAGCGAAAAGGGAGCTTGAGAAGGTCACAGATAAGAGAGGGGAAAGTTGAGAGAGAGAAAGAGGGAAGGATGAGAGCAAAGAAGTAGAAGCAGCAGGGATAAATTAGAGAGGGGAGTAAGAGCAGTCCCTTGAGTCATATATTTATGTAAGGGGAAAATCAGCTCACTGGAGTGTACACTGTAATGGCACCCCTCTGTATAATGATTGGCGCTGACCTCCCAAATAAGAGGATTAGTTTGTGCCTGAGCTGGCCAGAAATAATGGACCTCACCTTAGCTTAGCTGCAGTTTGACACAGCAGAAAATAGGTTGGGAAATAAGAATACCTCAGCAGCAGGAGGCTTGCCTGCACCTCATTCATCTGCATCACCATTGTGTCAAATTGGACATGCATTCCTGCATATCTGCCAGGTTCATGAACAGATGGCACACTACTAGTGGACCCATGTGGTAAAATACTGTAGCAGGCATCATGGAAATAAGGTGCGGCAGAGTGTAATATGTTGCAGTAATTTATTTCTTTTCCCATTTAACGAGCAGCGTAGTGAGTTACTGTTTCTGTTATTTACATGCTAGGTTGTCTACAGGAAATGAGCTCTTGTTATTGTAGCTTTCGGTCAGGCAGTGACAGGGCAAGTCTTCTGCTCGGAAGAATATTGTGGCTCAGCAGTGAATGTTGTGGCTAATGTCTGACTGCAGGGCATACTCTCCTTTTGTGTGCTCTGAACCAGCAGGATTAAAGCATCCATCTTGCTCTCCTGCTTCCCCTAATGGTATTAGGAAAAGGGTGGATAGGTTTCAGTATTCTGTTAAGGAATATCTGATATGGGGACTGGCTGATTCAATTAAGTAAAAAGCAAGGTAGGAGGGAATGAGGACTAGTGTAATAGCCTTTGAGCTGCACTGCTCAAAGTGAAGCATTTTTATCTGGAAAACCCCAGCATTACCACCCCCCTGTCTACAAAAACACATTTATTATATGCTCATTACTGAAGGACTGTAAGGGTTAGTGTACATTTTCTGCCTCAGTGGACATCATTCAGTGACATGAATAAAAACAACTCAAACTAGACATGCTGGGATAGATGGGGAGGTAAGGATAATGGCCAGAAGGATGGAAGTAGTTACCAACCTAATACAAAGTAGCCACGATGAAAGAGTAGGTCATTCATGCCAGCAACAATATGATGGCAACATTGGTCAAGCACGGAAAAAACAATACAGTGGTCCCTTGTTTATCGCGGGGGTTACGCTGTACGAATATCCCACAATAGGCAAAATCCACGAAATAGTCAGCTTTACTTGTTAAATATTATTATATATGTTTTAAGGCTGTAAAACCCCTCACTCTCAAGTTCAAACCTTTGTAAATTTTAAAAAACAAGTACAGTATTACAGAATGAAACCAAAGAGTGACACTGCTAAGGATTGAACATTTAGGTAAATTTGGCAAGCTGAATGCATTCTTTACTGTACAGGAGAACCTGAATAGAGGAAAGTGATTGACAATGGTCTACAGTCCCTTAGCCAATCGGAATGCAGAACACAATGTGCGTTCATTGGCTGTAAAAGAAAAAAAATGCATTGTCCTCTTTAAACTGCCTCAAATAATACCCTGCCTTATGATAGCATATGCAAAACATGCAACATATTTTTCTTGCACTTTTCATATTCAGTTTGCTGAGCTACATGTGAAGGAAAAACAGTCATTACTGTTTCCTTACATTCAAGTCTGCAATATAATAGAGCACACAAAACTATTTTTTTTTCCCCCACAGAGTGGAAAGTAGCATTTATGAACCCTGCAATCTTCTACTGGATGAAAAACAATGGTGTGTTTGAGGGACACTTTCACAGTCACAGTCTGTCTGAACATAAATGGGTGGTTTAACACTAGGAATAGACTGGATTTTCAACTCAAACAATATGAAAGATCATACTGTTCCTTGTATGACCTTTCCAGCTAAACATTTGATTCTAATTGCTACCACTCCTAACTTTAGTTTCTAGCAGGCATGACCAGCTGTCGTACTGAATGAAAACTGAAGAGACTTAAATTAGATGGAAAGTATTCCCCCCAATAGAGAGAGTTTACCTGACGTCTTCAGCTCTGTTACACTCCAATGCGTTCACATAGATTTCTAATGCATTAGACCTGCAGAGTGTGTGGGGAGCAGAAAACCCAAATCAGTTTCTTGACTTCTTCCACTTGGTATAGCTGAGTGGTCAGGTTATCACACTGCAGTTTGGTGTCTTCACACCACCAAGTCCCAATGCAGTCTGAAGCCATTGGGTTTCCATTACCACAAATCCATTCCTCTCATTTAAAATTAATGGCTGTGGACCTTCGCTGACCCCAGAGATAAGCTAGAGCAAGTCTTTTTCTTAAGAACACCTTGAGGATTAGGTTTTCCTCTCCTTATCAATCCATCGGCAGATCTGGGCTTGGGCATGGTAATATTTGAGCGGTCACTGGAAAATGAATTCTCCTTTAGTTTGAATTGCTTCAGCAAAAATGTCTCTTAAGAATCTGCACTTTAAAATTTAGCTTGAAACTTAATGTAACCATAACACAAGTGAATCAACACTTTAGCTTGAACATGAAGGACGTTGTGGTGCCATTTCCACCTCATACTTGTACAAAAACATAGTTTAATTGCTAATGAATTCTCTAATGATGAGTTGTATGAAGACCTGAATATTGCAACAGTGTCTGCCCTGTATCAGAGCATCTTTTCACTACACTCTCATTTTCAGTGGGAATTTGATCTACTATAACCTCCAAACTCATCATCTACAGTATGTTGGTCCCCATAGAGTTCCATGTTGACATGCCCATTTTACAGCATGGGTGTGTCAGCAACCGATGAACGCAAAGTCACATGACTAATTAGTCCATGCCCACCTACAGTCTATAGTTAAGACAACAGAGTCTGTGGTTAGGTTTAGAACAAAGACTTACAGAGTTTAGAATGCACCCTTTTGGAACTTGTCCCATCCTCAACAAGCTTTTTCACCATCTTATTGCATTTACTGCACCTCCCCATAAGCCCTCTTGTGGTTATGTGAAGAAATTCATATAAAATCTTCTCCAACATTTTACCTAGAACTATACTGAACTGTCAACTTAGTTCTTATATGATTGTATGATGGTATGATTCAGACTTCACTTTCTGGCTGTTGTGTCATAATATATTAAACAGAATTGTGCTTCTAAGTTTGAGGAAATCTGAGACAGGACTGAACCACCAGATCAGTCACATTTTAATGCTTTGTGGTCAAAGGGAGGCCTATTACTATCCTGTATTTTTCTTTTTTTTAGAGTACAAATCCTTTAAAACCAATAGCATCAGTCTATCACAGAATAAGTCCCTACGCCATACAGTCTGTGGCACTCAGCCTCAAGCCTAGAGCTTCCAAATGAATCTGCTTGTTGACACTAAATAAGCTAGTTTCAGGTAAATGCCGTAGTGGCACAAGGGTTAACATTAGATGAAACAATTGTGTTAGAATTATACCAAATTACCGTTTGTTTGAATGACCTGTACTATATTATTTTCCTTTTTATGGGTGCTGGATGGAAATTTAGACAATAGCAGCTCTCATGAAATGAAGATTATCCACATTTGTGCGCCGCTTTTGTCCTACATTTTCACTGCTACACAAGCTACCAGATGGTACTGTAAACACACACTCCAGAATGTACAATTTCACTCAGAAAAATGGCCCTTGATGCATAATGTTACACTCTTAAAAGCTGAGCTGTACTCATTTTTTCTGGCTTCTCTTATCCTCCATGAAAATGCAGGCTTATCTGTTCAAGATGCATAAGGCAGTGTATTCATCCAGCACCCATGACAGGGTGAGGATTGTGGGGTTGTTGGGGACAGAACCCTGGGCTTCTTTTTTTTACCAGCACCCTGAGGACATAACCATTGGTGGTGGAGAGAGGAAGGGAAGGAGGAGGGAGGGTTTCTAGGTCTTATCAGCAGGACAGCACCCACTGCTCTAATCACCGGGTCCCAGAGACAGCCGGAGGTAAAGGGAGAGTGGATGGATGAGTAACATCCAAGGAGAGTGGAAAAAAAGGAGGAAGGAGAGAAAAGGAAAAAAAAAGCTATGTTTATACCTCTTAGGTTACATCAAATGACAGCTGCTTTCCAGTTCAATGCATAACTGAGTAGGAATCCTTTTGGTGAGAAGAGACAAGTGCAGATTCTGTCCCACAGCATATTGTCGGTGATGAAATACATGTGATGCATCACAAGTCTCTTAGCAACAACAACAACAACAGGTGCCATCTTGAAAGCATCATGGCTGCAAGGAAACCAGGCGCTGAAAAGATGGTGGCTGTTCGAGTCAAGGTCAATTAATTGATTTAGCAATTAAAGCAGCTTTCCAATTAATGTAACTGTGACTTTACAACCTGACCTACCACTGACTCTATTAACCCTGTCTTCTCTAACCCGAACTCCTTTAGCCTTAACTGTGCCTTTTATTTATCCTTTTAGACACTCCACAGACTGGAGGACACAAAACAAGAGGAGGTGCTGCAAATGATGGCCGCAGCAAGGAGAGCTAACAGGAAATTGTTTTGTGTGATTTTTGAACTTTTCATACACCAAATCATCACATGAATTGGTATGGCTTTCCAGTCTAGCTCTGAACATCTGCCACAAATACACATGAACCAGAAAAGGACTGTTGACCAACAGGAGGTTCAGTAGTGATCATGCAGCCCCACTAACTGCAGTCCTTCGTCTGAGGATAACAAAGAAAGAAAAGACTTTTCTTGTTTACCTTTAAAATTATGCACTCTGATTTCCTGCTGGCAGTAAAAAATGCTCCCTGAGTTTGTAATACAATAAGGAAGTGCCATAGGAAGTGAATAATAGATTCCTATTATATCAAAAAGCTTTGAAGCCACCAGAATCCAGGTATGGTTGTAAACCCCAGAGCTCATTGTGATAGAGCACATAGTGTTCCATTCTCCACACTTGATTTAGTACCGTGACTGGTTTAAAAGAAAGACAATGGGATTGGTGGTATTGATAATTAGTTCTTAATGTGCCACACTCATCATGTCCAATTTCATGCCCCTTAGGCAGCTGATCACAGATTTAATCAACACATTATTGCTTGCTATACTTAAACCGAATGAAGGGAGTGTTTCTCTGTGTTTATGTGTGTGTGGAGTGTGATGGGGAAGGAGTGTTAGTGTTTGTGTGTTTGTGTGATCGAGGAGCAAGCGAAAGAGGTTGTCAGCATGTGCATCCATCCCAGCAACGTCCCTCTTTGATAGACATTGAATGTGTGTTCCAGGCCATTAACCATGAGCTACGTTTGAAGATGACGTGCTTGGAAGCGTGTGGTTGTGCCGTGTCGAAGGAAGCCATTGTCAGTCTGTTTCTAGTGAAGAGGAGAGTGTCCAGACCTCGCTCTTCCCGATTAATACAGATGAATAATAATAATATAGAATACGTGTCAGGGTGTTTTATAACTTTCTGTTGTTTTGGTCTTGGATTAGTATTGTGTCTTTCATGTGGCCAAAGGGCAAATCACAGATGAAGCCATTTAGAGGGAGTGGAACATTGTACTGTTTTTAGTCTTGACCCAAGATAACTGAGGATCTTCACAGACAATAGTGGTTGATTAAAACAACTAACTCCAGGTTCTGGTGTCTAGGTGAGCAGAGCGTTTCAGGAGAAGTTGTTTTGAGTTACAAATACACCCAGAATGTGCCTTAGTTGGTCACATTTGAACTGTTTTTGTCAATGACTGCTGCTGGTCTTGTAGATGAGAACTCCACTGCTCACTACAAAGAGGCTATAATACGTTTGTCAGGCTACACAGTAGAGAAGAAGAAGAAGAAGAGGCAGAAAATCAGACAACTGCAGCCAGAAAGAGTAGTGGCAGTGTTTATCTTGAACTACTTAGCTCCCTGGCTGTGAGTCAACTGTAGAGAGAGACACACATTGGGAGGTAGTGGAGGCCTTCATTAAATGCAGCTCAGGCCCTGGTGAAGCCCTGGTTAATGTCCCTATCATCTCTGGAGTGGTCCGGTGTCGAGCTCTGTGTCCAGATGACTCATGTTTAATGCATCTCTGAAGTCCTTGTCATTTAACCTCACCTCTGGAGGTTAGGGGCAGGGGAGGTGGGGGGTCGAGGTGGAATAGCGAAGTCTCCCACAAGACCCTTAAGCAGCGAAGCGGCCTTCCAGTTATTCTTCACCTGCTCTCCGTTTGCTTAACATGGAGGTTGGAGCTGCTCCGTGTATTTCTGTGTAATCTGTCCTCCTCTGTCGCCTCCTCATCACTGCACGAACCTGAACTCCATGATGGTCTGGGTTTAATGTGTGGCTCTCTGAAGCACTTTGTTACTTCACTCCCTCTCTGCTATGGCTGAATGCATAAGCAGGGGACAAGTGATGCTAAGATGGGAGGAGAGTGCATGACTTGGCAGTTTACTTTTTTTGGTGAGTGCAGCTTGAGTAAAAAAAAAAAAAAAGAAAAGTTTCTCAGGTAAGATTGAAGGCTGTCAAACTCCATCAGCCTTTTGTCAAGCAGAATAAGCCTTTTGTTGGAAGTGACAGCTCCTGAGATTTTGAAAGACTGCGCTCAGGTTGCCTGAATTTAGAATTTGTAATGCTCCTTAAACAGTGCTGGGAATTTAATGTGATTCCTTACAATGTGTTTTGATGAAGCAAGTAAGTGAAGCTTACACATATATACAGATATCCAAGGTTTTACAAAAAAAAAGCAATTCAGCAAGATACATCTTTACCACAAACAAGGCTGTGTAACAGGATAAAGGAGAGCTGAGATTCCCTCTTTGTTTCACTTGATCTTCATGCTGCGTTTCCTTCTGATTTTCCCCTGCTTAAATGCAAAGGCAGCCTCCTTCCTTTGCTCTTCTTCGTCTTCTTCTATCCCCCTCCCCTCCTCCTCTTCCATTTATACACACACCCACTCAATCTCCTGCTCTGGATAATGGTAATTAGAATATCACCATGATTGAAATTTGGCAAAAGTTGAAGAGGAAATAGGTTTTCTAATCAAAAGCTGTCTCATAGCTTGAATCCTGATGCTTACTTGGCTGAAAAATGTTCTTCAACGATGGGGGCCTAAACAGATGCCAGACTGTATGCCGAGGCCAACTCCGCTATTTCACTGCAACGACTGATTTTTTTTTTTTTTTTTTATGCAGACGTCCCAGTTGAGGCTGATTTAGCTAATGAAGCCAGTTAAGATTTATTTATGTTAAAAGTGGGTGTTTTGCTCTCATTTTTAGATGCCTACAGAGATGTTGTTATTTTTGTGCAATGCTCAGGAAAACCGTGAGTGTAATCAAATGTAATACATTAGAGGCTGTAATATAATACACACACACACAGGCTACATTTGCAAACCTTTGTTCAGCCTAAAGGTGGTACATGCTCTAATTCTCACTAGTTAAAGTGAGGATGATTAATCCATATACAGCGGTGTTTGTGCTGGGGATTATGTGCCGGACTGTTTCTTGGCTGTGAGAGGGACTTCCTGGAGTTTTCTACTGGTTGCTTGGCAACCTCACACTTTTGCCTTTGGTGCAATATCTTTGTGAATATAGTGTTATTCAAATCATGACTTGTGTTTTGTAGGTAATAGAAATGTGCCGTTCTATCAACACATGGGATGAAAGCTGAACATCCAATCCACAAATGTGATTTTAAAAGTTGCCTCTTAAATCACTTGTTAATGTGATTGTGATTTTAAATGTTTTTGTGAGAGGACAGCATGGATGCCTTTTCTTTGCATTCTTACCTGATATTTCCTGTGCTTTACATGCATGTACCTCTTTTGGGGGGTTGATCAGCTTCATGGGGCTTTGAATGCTAACTTCCCTTTCTGTTTTTTTCCCCCGCACTGTTCCCTCCTACCCTCCTCCTCCAACACAGGAGCTGCACAGGAACCAGGTAAGCCTTCCCCACTTCTCCTCTTTCTGACCTCATCCTCTCACCATATTCCAGCTCCACTCTCTTTTATGAGCATGCTTCCTCTCAGTAGTGTGCTGTGTATTTAGATTTCTGTCTACCACAGTCCATTTCTTCCATATCTCATTCTGCTGTCACTGATTCTGATTGATACATCTCACCACTGTAGCATAATGCAGAGACAAAACTCAATGATCTGAAGAGGTTTATTCTTTATAACAGAGCACTGTTTTTCTCTTCTTTGAATAAAACCCCTTAATAATAGACTTATTTCAGCCTTCACACACATTTCATTCCAGTTTATCTACCACACTTCAACAATTTAAGATAATATTTTTTTTATTTCCTAGCTCACTTACTGTATGTTGGTGGCAGTTGTGCACATACCTCCAATTATATTTCCTCCAGTTATTTTTTATGAGTTAAGAGGCTCATGTGTGAGTGAAACTAATTAAAACGCCTGTATTTAAATTGGATTCACCCTCATCCGATAACAAAACTATAACTAAACTATTTTATTGAAATAATTAAGTTGCTCAAGAATACATCTATATTGTTTAAAAGTAATTAATTAATTTGCATCAGAATTTTAAAGATTTTAAATATTTTAAAGCATATTTCTGTGCCTATTTTATACAAATACTTGTATATTATTATCTAGTTGTGCTGCAGTTTAAGAAACATTAAACATTTGTTTAGCAGCATATAGTCTGGCACTTAGGATGTAAGTGTGAGTCAGGCAGGTTGGATTCTAGCCGACAACACTTCATCATAAGGCTTTCTTTGACATCAGGCTTTGCTTCCTTACGTTGTGTTTATGTAATATTTTGGCTCCTTTGCAGTAATGTTTGGAGTTTTGTATAAAAAAATGCCATCTCTCTTAGAAAAAAAAAATAAAATAAAAATGCTAGCATTAATCAAGTCATGCTTCCTCTCCAAACGCCTTCACTCCCCCCTCTCCCCTGTCTCTCCTCCACCGAGCCTTTTAATCCAATTAGCAGAGCCAGCGACAGTTATTTATATGTACATGAATTAGAATTGAAGAGCAAGAGATCCTCCCTCAGGGGTGATTGGACTCAGCCCAGTCCTTCACAGGCCTGTACTCGGTCACAAGCCTCCACTTCTGATTACAACAACAAAAACTCACCTGCACTGCCGCTGACAGTGTCAGTCATCATCCCATTGGACTTTATTGTGAAATCTGTGTTGTTGTTTTTTTCTCAGCATTTTTCCCTCAACATGACAAACAGATGTTTTTCAAAAAACACAATATTTAAACAAATATGTGCCACATTCAAATCAGGACACTATAATGAGCGGTTTTCTCAGGTTGCTCACAGATCTGTGTTTCAGTTGCACTCCATTGCATGGACTGAAATAGTGGGTGTGCCAAATCAGTGTGCAAGCTGCCAAATCTGGCTCGCTTACCCTTTTGAACTATTTGCCAGTGATTGCAGTACTTCACAGGCGTAGAAGAAGTCACGTCGCAGCACTGCCAACAAGCCCCTTTCAAGGTTTTAACAATATGTTTCAAATATATTTTTGGAAAATTCACATTGCGCCAGTCATACAGCACTTAATGTTTAAAGCTGTTAGTCCGGAAAGTCACTTTTAACATTACATTTGTAAAATTATCCACTTACAGTTAATTATGAGTCAATTAAAGAACTTAATAAATGCTCCAGATGGCTTCTTTTGGCTTAAACAAACAGTAATGAATTCTAGCATTCCATTAGTTCTGGATTACTCTTAAACGCCTTGTGTGTCAAGCATTTTTTTGAAGTTTACAATAAATCAAATCAAAACAAAAGCATAAGAAGAAGAAACGAAGATCACCACTCAGATAGCAGCTGACTTCATCTATCTCCTGGCTAATCCAGAAACAAGCGAAGAGTCTGAGTGAAGGAGAGGCAGGCAGCCATCTTTCTCTCAAAGTAGACTCTTTAATTGTGGGGAACTTTAAGTCTTAATACAACATAAACAAGTCCCTGTATTTAGGTCATGTAAAGGTGGTGCAGTGCTATAAAGTAGGACATTTCAATATATAGGTCTATGGTGGTGGACCCACTTTTGGAGCTTCCTTCAAGAGGCCATTTGAGGAACTGCAGTGCAAAAACAACTCTTAGTACAAGCTCCACATTTCCCAGACTGTACAAATGCCCCAGCTCCACTTTAACTCAGCCTCTTTTCCTATATTAGTAGATTAGGCCAATGTGGTAACAGTCTGAGCCTCCCACAGGGACTCAAAACTCAAACTTTTTCAGAAAACAATGGCTGATGTGACAGACACTTCACCCCTAGTTATAGTATATGGTGAAGTGTGGAGAAAAAAATGCCACATTTGGTTAATACTACATCGCCTCATTTATGTTTATGCTAAAAATCTGATTATTGAACCCATGCAGCTGCAGTCATCCATGTTAGGAGACAGGTTGGGAACAGAGAATAGAGCAGGCATTTTGCGGCCAGAAGTGTGATGAGTGCCCCTTATCAGCCTATTCAGATTTGGTAGTCAGCATGTCAGTTATCAACATTGATCCTGTGTATGTGCAGCCTGCTATACACTCAGACAGATAACTATGAAACCATCTACAAGCACAGGAATTGAACTCAAGGGACCTTTTCAAATCGATATTACTGTGTTGCTAATCAGCTGAAGAAAACTGTAACATTCAGTGATGACAGTTAACGAAATTTTTAAATCAGTAAAAGTGCCGTCAAAGGTTGGAGTGTTTACAAAGTTGACCCACCAGTACAGACAGGAGTTCCTTTTCATCCTGTTTGTTCTGTATGATAATCAATAGAATGACAGGATGGAAGAGGCTGCTGTAGTCTTATCCATATGTGCGCAGGCAGGCTTTTTAAACACAAAAACACGTATGCTGACACACACACACACACACACACACACACACACACACACACACACACACACACACACACACACACACACACACACACACACACACAAAAATAAAGCTCAGATAAA
>JAVQJX010043651.1:0-11598 GCA_036025115.1 Ambassis agassizii
CACATGTTTAGGGGAGAAAATATATGTCATATAAAGGTTCTATTAATATGATGAAATTAATTGTAACTATAAGATATATGCACATGTATTCTCTGTGAAGTATATGACTCCATATATGAGGAATAGTTGTTTTGATTAATGGATTATTTTCATGACTTCTGTTCACACAATAAAAATGTGTACTTGTCAAGTTAAATAAACTGTCAAATTGACGCTCTGTGGGCCAAGATTTCACAGCTGTTATAGTGTTTTGTGACAAATACGATTTCAAATCATTGCAACATGTTTTTTAAGCTGCATTAATGGTTCATCAGGGAGGCCTGATGTGAATGCAGACAGACACATGGCAGCTTCTGTAGTCTGTTCACTCACATTTGTATTTTATTGAACTAATGTTTCTGAGCACAATTATGCACACACACACACACACACACACATGCATGCTCACTATTTGGCAGCAAAGAATCAGCTGTGTGTGTCTTTCTCTACCATGAGTGTGTGTTCCATGTACACACACCCCCCTTTCCTTATTTTCAACACACACGCCTTCCGTCCAGCCCAAGGGTCTCCAGTCTGCATAATAAATGAGGCTTCCTGATAGGTGGAGGAACAGAGGAGGGAGTTGGGTCTCTTTCTCTCTCTCTCTCTCTCACACACACACACACACTGGCCTGTACCATTATTCAGCTTGGGTCTATTCCACTTAACAGCTGTTGCCGCTGGAGAAATCCCAGGTCTCTTTACATGCCTGTTGTTCGCTCATTTATTGTGATTGAAGCAGCAGCAGTGGTGGTGCTGGTTGGACTTCTCCTCACTTTCAGATTTCAATACCAGAAATTAGCTTCAAGTCTCTACAGGGGTCTCTTATTTAGCATCAACTGCAGTGTCCTTGAGCAAGGCACTTATCACATTCAGGGCATGTGTGAAACCTTACATCCTCATACAATTGAAACACACACACACACACACTGCACATTTCTCACCTACAATTAATGATACACCTCATTTTTAAAAAAAATGTAATTATCATGTATGGACACATGAACTTCCCTCAGCCTGTCATCAGTATAGCCGGACCTGGAATTATTTAATATTATAGACTCCCTCAAACATAGGCGACCATTTGAAAGTAATTATCAGTAATGATCTGTGGATGACTGATCTATTTTTACCTGATGATCAAACCAGATCTCATCTCAGATCTATATCCCGTGACATTCATTATAACCCCACAAGATTACATTCATCTCTGCCAGCACCACCTGTCCTTGTTATAGTACTTCATTCTTCACCCAGAGCCCATTTACACTCATGGTAAATACAATATAGCCTAGGCTATATTTGCCAAGGTATAGATGGGAAATGTATTGTTTAGTGTGTGTGTTCATGTTCCTTCATTTATGTAGTGTGTTGGTGCTGATTAACATTTAATTAAATTAAATTCTTACCCTGGTTGCATGACACACATTTAAATCAGCATGTTAAATAAAAAACAAATGTCCAATTTGTGCCACTAAAACACCACTGGTGTTTATAAGTCAGTAAAATGCCAACTGCAAAGAAAAAGAGATTTCTAAATGAGTTTAATTGAATGTATACATAATTTAGAGCTGTTCTGTGGGTCATGTGGCTTCTCTGCAGTTAGCCGTGGTCGATGGGCTTCAAAACAACAGACTGGAGGCTGAACTGTGTCACTACTGTTCTTCTGTGTGATAAAGAGCAAATATCAGGAAAACTATTGGAATATTGTGTCAGGTGATTAAGTAAAGTTAAATTTGTACAACCGCATTACATGTTAATTTTATTACAATATTAGAGGTAGCTATAATAAAATAATAAAAAATAAATAAATATAATTTTATGCTAACTACACATTATTTTTAATATATCCTTTTTCATTATCAGCAATTTTAAAATAATTCCAGAAACTGCGGGGAAATCATTTTTGTAATTTATATTAACATTAAACTGAATTCATAAATTCACACGCACAGGCTTTCACGCGGAGCCTCGCATGAAATTAGACCGGGAGCCGCAGACTGCAGCGCGGCTGCTGCTCGGCGGAGGCGCCGCAGTCAGAGCTGCATTTCCCCCTTTTCAAAAGGGGAAAAGCAGACAACAGAAAATCACTTATTCACATCCCCTCCCCTCTGCCGCTGAATTAATATGCTCATTAGTGCACGGTGAACGTGCCCCCCTCACTGCTCCGCGGGTTTTCCAGTTCTTTTCTTTTCACCGGTTGTAGAAGCGGCAGGCAGCGGTAGGGGGACTTCTCTCTGACCGGGCTGCCTTTCACTCTGCGCGGCAGCTGAGCGGAGCAGAGTCCGCTGAGTCACGGCGACTGTGGCTGCAGCGCGGAGAGGAAAGGAAACAGCAGACAGCATGTGGACTCGACTCTAAACTATTGATACAGGGTGGCATGTAAATTAGCCCATTTTATCATTCTGAATTCTAACATATTTCAGCTGTTGTGCCAGTAGTTTTTCAATTTAAAAAAAAAAACCCTACTTCAAATATGCCAACTTTTACATGGGAGAGATAAACCAGTAGCTACATTTTAGAATATAGAAAGATAGCCACGCACACACACACACACACACACACCTACAGACACAAACTAAAGAAGAAAAGGGAGATTTGGTGGTTTGTGATCATTAAAGTGCAAATATTTTTTAAAATGTACACAGTACACAACCTGTAAATATGTACTACTTTAAATACAGCCTATATTTGATTTATTATGGAAACACATAAGAAATGCATTTCTGTAGGCTTCAGTAATTATTTAATATTGTCGAGTGTTCTTCTTCAGCTGCAGTTATTCATCACTAATTGTTGACAAGAGAGTCTATTTGGTTTCTTGTGTGTCTTTGTGTGTAAATGGAGGCTGTAAAACACGCTTTCACATTGCAGAGTGTGTTGGACTATATAAATAACACTGCTTCCCTTTCAAAATAAAAGACTAAATGGTTATTTTATATTTGATGTCATGTATTCAGCTTTGTTGTGCTTACCACTCTCTGTGCTGTTGTGAGGTGTTTTTCAACTGGTAGGAAGAAAGAGGGGGTTCTGGGAAAGGGTGTATATATTTTTATATGTGTGTGTGTGTGTGTGTGTGTGTGTGTGTGTGTTCGTACCGGGGGTGACAGAGGAGTGTCACTTATAGCAGAAGAATACGAGCTGTCTGAGAATGAAGAGGGATGAGGCTGAATCCTGCTGCTTCTCCTCACCACCATTATCCTACAGGAGAGAGACCTGTGGGGGGCAAGCATGCACAAACACACACACACACACACACACACACACACACACACACACACATTACTGGGAATCTCCTCAGCTTCACTCACATGCACCCTTCCTCCTCCTCTTCTTCCTCCTGCCCTAAACACCTCTGTTTGCCGGATCTGGTTCCACTCGGCACCGGATCAGGGCCCCTGGCAGCTGACTGCAGGTTTCTGGCCAGGATTAAGCCTCCTAATGGCAGCCACTCTGTGATGATTTACACTGCATTACTGTACACACCAGTGGCTGCCTCCCCTCCTGCTAATGGTTTATTGCACCAGAGCCTCTTTCTGCTTTATTGGTCTTTGCTTTTGCTCTTTGAGTCTGAGGTCTAATTAAATAATTTAACTGAATTACCAAACATACGCCTAAACCTGTGTAGGAATTACAGGAAGGTGGCACTTGGTGAAGTTGTTTAATGGTTTTGCTTTCATTTCTGTTTGTTTGGAGCATGACTGAAAATGGTGGCAAAAAATGCCAAAATATCCGGTGGATGCAAATGACTGCTTTACACATTAACTTTTTTTTTTTTTTGGATCAATTTGTAATATGTTTGAACAGAGATTATTTGGTGAACAGCTACACACACAGTTTAAAGATGACTTTTGGACAGTCCACTCACAGACACAGGTATCTCTATTGCAGCACAGCATTCCTTAGTGACAGCAGCTCAGCCTACTTCTGAAGCCACAGCTATCTGCCCTACATTTGTCTAATCATCCAGGGCTTAACCCTGCTGCTGGCCTGCTATCTGCTGCGTGTGCATGTGTGTGTATGAGAGACAGAGAGAGATCTCCTGTCTCCTAACACCGGGGCTTAGTAATGTTTTGACTTTGTGATCAGGCACCTGATCAGGCAGCACACAGGGGTCCTCCGTCAGCTGTTAAAGCCCTCCCACCCCCTGTTGTAGGGTGGGTTTCTGGTGTGTGTGTGTGTGTTAGTTGTGGGGGAAGTATAATCGATGATGGACACAGTGGCTCTGCCCTGTGTGTGTGTGTGTGTGTGTGTGGCAGGGTGGTGCAGCTCATACAGGGAGTAAAGGGGAGGAAGCTCTGATGGTGGAGGCTTATAAAAGAGAGGGTCCTGGGTGGAGGTGGGGTGTGTGTGTGTGTTTAAACAGCCTTAGTTTGACTGACAGGGCTGATAGTGACTGAAGGGGGAGTGAGAGATGGAGGGGTGAGTGAGCAAGTGCCTGGGTAAAGAGGGAAAGGGGAGGGGGTGTTGTTGAATGCAAGTTTAGATTGTGTGTGTGTGTGCAATCAAGGGAGGAGGGACTCCTGTTCCTGAGCGGGGTGAGGAGGAGGAGGAGGAGGATGGAGGGGGCATTTCAGACGGAACAGGGGTGCAGGAGGAAAGTGAGCTTTTAATTACCAGGGCAGAAGCAGATGTAGCAGAATGGTGCCTCCACCTCCACAACACACACACACACTGGTGTCTTGGCAGCTGGAAGTCATCAGCTCTGGTGTGTGTGTGCGTGCATGTTTGTTCGGACAGGAGGCTTGAAGCACATTGTTTAAATTTAAAGATGTTCAGTTTCTATTGGCCCTCCTTAGCTGGATGATTATTCATTTTACTCCCTTTTTTTTACTGAATGAATTATATCCTGCTGCTGCCACAGCTTCCATAAATAATGGCACATAATATGAAGCAGGTGAGCCAGTTTACGACATTTTAACACATTTTGAAGTTGATTCTATAATTTGTTAAAGTACACTGCTGGCACTATCAGTGGTGAGTTGTTTTTATTAACAGGCTATATGAAGCTTTAGGTTATTAAATACACAGTTCTGTTTATGTGCATTGCACTAGCCACATAAGCACAGTACGTAGTGTTTACACCATGCATGCCTGAATTAAAAATGTCTTTCAATACACAAAAAACCTGCAGAAATTCATGCAAAATATTTAACACTATTAGTAACTCTTTGGACTGGTTTTTAATTTTTTGAATTGAAAATTGTTATTGTAAACATTTTTCACTGTTTTAGATGAAATATGTAGGATAAAGAGGTGATAAAATAATTTAAAATTTCAAAGCTTATCTGCTGTCCTTTTCAATCACCAAATAAGTCCAACTATTCTTCCCGTTTTATCATTTAGGAGATTCTTGGATCTGTTTCAAAGCTGCTGGATTCCCCTGATACACACAGCCAGCGCTATATTCATTTAATCCAGAGTGTTTCTTTATTTTTGTGTTTTGAAATACAATATCAAGAAATTTCTCCCCTTCCCCCTTATTTTTTGTTAACTTGTACAAAACTGATCCAAAGAAATATGTGCACAGATGAAAAACATGGTGCCCAGAGTATAAAATGAGTTCTCATCAAGAAAATGGTGCAAAACTTAAAAAAAAAAAAGAAACACAATGTCCCTGCACATATAAAAATAAATTAATACTTTTGAGTGTCCAGTCACTGTCAACCTTATTGTCTGGTCCTAAAGATTCACACGCACACAAACTGAGGCTTCATTGGCTTTCCTTCACACCAGCACGGCCAATCACAATCACTTATGTACACTAACGGCCAACGAGAAAGGTCTATGTACACTTAACGAGGTAAAAACTGTGCCACACAATGTCCCCTGACACACTTCCTCCTCTCCTACAAATAGCTATATACAGCCACGCCCCCTCCCCCAATCAGCCCACTATTAAGTAGCTTCTAGCTTTCAAACACATGACACAGAGTACAAGTCATTAAAAGGGTTTACAGCAAGAACAGACTGTGTGGAGAATAACACAAAAAAACTTTACACAGTAGTACAAAATGATGTTAAATTGCAAAACAGGTTGGGCTTTTAAAATATATCATCTTATGCCCATCTTATTACACAAAACCTCCAGATAAATAAAAAGCACAACAAAAAGTCGGCTTTGATATTTATGAATGCAGCAGAATAACATTTCCTAGTTTTGCTAAGGAGACATCCAGCCTGACGGACCAAGTGTTTTTTCTAATCTGTTGCCTTAGCAACACAGCTTAATTACCAGTAGAGTTGTGAAGAATTGGGCTGAGTGACACACATGTAAAAAAGAAAAACAAAGTCCCACCTTCCCCCCCTTGGCCTCAGGCACTTGGGTTTGGACCCTGATTGGCCAGTCCTGATGTTGTGTGTGTTTTTTAAGTGGCCGCTGCTGTCGGCCTTTTAGGTCCTGATAGGCTGGTCCTGCTTGAGAGGTAGGTGCAGCAGGGGGCTTAATCAGGAAGATGAAATGTAATAACTTCCACTTGCTGACAACCAACTGCATGATTTCTCTTTGTGAGTCTGTGCAATGTGGATTAGTGCATCCCTCTGAACATTCAGCTTGCCATTTGTAAGGTTTCACTTTCCTGAGTGAGCCCCCTGTTATCTGGCCCAGAGAAGAGACAGTCAAAAGCAAGGCTTCTGTGGTGACCGTACAAGGCTTGGCTCACCGACATTAATGGATCTACACAAACGGAGTGAAAGAGACACGGGGAGAGAGGCAGCAGCAAGAACATGTGGGATATTTTCATAAGACTCACCCAATATTCCCTGTGGGACTGCCGTGAGACAGATGTCAAACATACATCTGCTACTGTTAAGTCCTATGTTAGGGAATTGTATAATTTATATTCATGTATTGCTGCTATTTTTCTTTTTTATGTTTGCAGTTTTGTGTGTGCCAGCTTGTAGTGCACAACTCTGGTGTTCTGAGGCCCCTGAGAGAGTGAAAACAGCAGAGAGAGACCAGACCATGACAGAACCAAGAGAGAGAGAGATGACGACAGAGCAGACGAAAACAATTAAAGGAAAAGTTTCTGGGAAGCCGACCTGTTAGTCAACTCACCAGTTAAGAGAACACACCTCGTCCTCTGGTGCTACATATGGATACTAATACACCTCCATCCCTACCAGTAACATTTAAAAAAAAAAATCTATTAACTACACAAAATAAGAACAGGAAGAAACACTGGAACTAAAAAGAAAGCAAAATGATGGAAATAAATAGAAATTGAAGATTGTAAGTTCAGAAAAAGCCAAAAAAAAAGAAGAAAAAACTAAAGAGTTAAATTCTGCTTTTTTTCTGCTCGCTGCAGTACTGGAAAGAACATATCTCTCCAGCCAATGTTCTCATCACTCAACGACAAAGGTCAGACCAACAGGCTGATCCCAAAAACTCTGCATATATATTTAAAAAGAGAAAAAAACAACAACAAAAAAACAAAAGAGCATATGCCGTCATGTCTTCTCCTGCCCTGCGACGCCCACAGCTTTCTCAGCTAGCCGAGGTCTCTGCGCCCCTGAGCTGTGTGTGTCAGCGTGTGCATGCTGAAGCGCCAGGAAGGGGTTGGCGGTGATGGCGCCTTGGCCCTGGCTCTGGGCGCCGGGCAGCAGGTTGTTGATGGGCAGCTGAGCGGAGGAGAGTGGGATGGAGGAAATCTGGGCAGAGGAGGAGAGGGACTGCAGCTGCTGGAGGTCCTGCTGCTGCTGCATCAGTTGATAGAGCAACACCTGCTGCTGCTCCTGGGGGAGAGAGAGGGAGAGGGAGAGGGAGAGAGAGAGAGAGGAGAAGAAGGAGCACCCAGAAAGAAATGAGGAAGAAGAAATAGCAGGAGGAAGGAAATAAGGTAAAAGGACAAAGACAGAGTAACAAGAAGGTGGGGAAGACAGGAAAAAAAAGAGTTAATAAGCTTGGCAATTTAGACCATTGTCCAAAGGAAAATTGTAGCTCAGTGTCTTTGTGTGTGTTTAACTGTGTGTGTGATCATGGTGAGTAATCACGATGTCTGCTAGTGTATGTGTGTGTCGTACCGCTGAAGGCTGTGAGGACAGCAGCTGCTGAAGCTGATGCTGCTGCAGGAGGAGTTTGTGCTGCTCAGACAGCAGGCCCATCCGCGCGGCACTGACGAGACAAAACACATTCACATTGAGGTGAATCTGTGGCTGCGTCACTGTCAGAGGTGAGCCCTGGACTTATAACACCACAATAAAATATTAGACAAGAAAAGCAGAGGAGATGGGCTGAAACTGTAGAAAGCAACATACATGCATAAAGAACTGGCTGATATTCATTTAAAATAAACTTCAAAAAAGAAAGTTTCAAAAACCTCTAACACACAAGAAGGAAACAGCTACAACATCTTTCTCACCTGTTTTTACTAGTTGCTGTGCTGCTAGAATCCAACACGGAAGCAAAGGAAGAAAAAGGGAGAGGGTGCAATATAGTTCATATGTAAACCAAGAGAAAGAAGTTTCAGACATTCTTGTCTTGAAAACATGAACTAAAACACTTGTGGAGACCTACTTGTTATGGACAGGTAACGTGACGCCTGTCGCTGCTCCTGTAGTGTGCGTGTGAGGGCTGCCGGTGCCCGCCGGCGTCTGTATAACACCATTCAGTGCTCCGACGATTCCCCCCATGCCCAGTGTGCTCCCTGCTCCAAGAGCACCCATCAATCCTGTCACGCCACCGAGCCCCGCCGGGGCTGCCCCCACTGTGGCAACCCCATTGAGTTGTGGCTGGGGTGGGCTTTGAGAGACGGAGGGAGGGGTGGAGAGTGAGGAGGTGGAGCCGCTACTGCTGTGACCGCCACAGGATGCACCGTCCTGGTTTACAGACAGAGACAAAAAAAAAGAAAAAAAAAAGGAGATGCTGATGCGTTCAGTCAATCTGATACAGAGTTCAAACAGGGACTTGTGTGTGTTTACCTGAGCTGCAGCAGGCAGAGATGAGTCAGTGGCTCCATGCTGGGCTCCTTTCACATCTGCAGAACAAATTCACACCGTTTTAGATGAGTGGCTGCAAAACATTAACTCAAAAGTTTCTTATATTTCACTATATAATGTTAAGTGTGTTTGTAATACCAGAGGAGGTTGTTGTAGGCGTGAAAGGCACTGATAACTGAGCGCTGAGAAGCTGCAGTCTCTCTTTCTTCATGGTCAGAGTTTTAATCTGCTCCTCCAGCCTCCTGTTTTCCTCCTGCAGCTGATGGAGGGACTTCAACATCCCCACCACTGAAAGAGCCACAGAGAGACAGACCGGTCAACAATTTCTGTTTTCAGCTCAACACAATCTGTGCTGAATTTTCAATTTAGCAGTCCTCAAATGAAAATAAAAATCTGTCACAGTGTGTGGTCACCACAGCTTCAAGTACAGCGATGTAAACTCTGGATAGAGCAATGTTGGGGTGATTTTTTTCACAAGGCTGCACTTTCCTTGAGGCAAACCCATGTAATTGCTCTCCTTCCACACACCTCAAGCTCACATACACAGTGACTGATTAGACAGAAATACTCCATGGGAAGGTCAGAGGTCAAGATCAGCTACAGTGACCCTGCTGCCTGTACAGACAGAGCACAGTGCTCAAGGGCAACTCGAAAAGAGGAGGGAGAAGTGCAGACACAGGAACTCAAACCTGACTCAACCAGTTGAAGGAGGGTTTTTTTAACGACTAGGCTCCCACATCCCCATTTCATTTTCGCTATATTGATCCCTGAAGGGATGCTATGATTGTTAGATAACTGACAGAAATCAAAAGATGCAACAATAGCAGTAAAGTGAGAAAGTGACCACAAAAAGGGAGCAAGGCTGTGTAGCAGCTGAAAGAGAGCATGGATCAATTAATGCAACACTGAACTAAAAAAAAGAAAGTTGGGAATATAATAATAAGGCAGGCTATTAAACTTAAGAAATGTGTTCATGACATCAACACACACAAAAACATGTTACATGACGCACAGTGTGTGTCCTCTCACCATCTCCTTGCGCTCCCTGCTGTAGCAGGAAGCTCTGCCCTTCATTCCACTGTCTCTCCAGGAGCTGCTCAATGCTGGTGGCCACCGGGGGCAGCGTCTCCCCACCGCCTCCCCCCGCCCCTAGCAACCCCAGCCCCGGCCCAGGCAACGACCCCGAAGAGTCATAGCGGATCTGCAGGCCACCAATGGGAGAGCTGAGTGAAGTGAGAGAGAGAGAGAGAGAGAGAGAGAGAGCATGGATAGAAAAGGAGAGATAGAGAGGTCAATAGGGAGATTAACGACCCAACATAAACGTCAGACAAACATAGACACTGCTGGCTATAAAACTACATCAATTTGTTGTTACAGTGGCCTCTAATGAAAAGGGGCCAGGCTTTCTGTCTGTGTGTGAGAGCGAGAAAAAGACGGGGAGAGAGAGGAAGAAAGAACACATGCACCAGAAAGACAGAAAGAGGGAAGTGCAGTGTCTTGATGCGATAAATCTTGGTGTGTGCTGAAACAATCTGTTGAGTGTGAATGAGGGGAAATGAGGGACAGCAGGAGAGAGTGGAGAGGACATACAGAGAGGAACGACGTGGATGAAAAGTAAATAAAAACCATAACAGGAAATAACTCTGCAAATTGTTTTTTTTGTTGTCATCAAATATAATTTTATTTATTACATTTTATCTCAGATATTAATTTGACTAAAATATCATATGATGTAAACAGTGGCACTGTAAGCACATTTATCTAAAATATTTTTTTAAATAAATTCAGGACATTCACACATAAATTTGGCTTTTTAAATATAAGTCAAAAATATAAACTGTGTGCAGTATTAATCATATAAATATTACCAACCTTATTAAGAGATATCACTCATCCCACAAAGTAGCAGAAACAAACAAATATCTATCTGCATGATAAATATTTCCATCCTGAAAGATTCATACAAATATTCCAAAATGGAGGAGATGCAGCAAATCAGACTGTCCATCCATGAGTGATTAAACCCACCAAAAAAAAAAAAAAAAACATCTAACTGGATTTGAAGGATGGTTACCACCTTCAAAAACACAAGTTATCGTTGGCTGAGAGAGCGAGAATTGCCTGTAGGGGTAAGAGCGAAGGAGAGAGTGTGCATGTGTGTGTGTGAGGAGTGAGAGGAAGAGAGGGGAGACGAGGGGCCAGCGGAGGGAAAAGCAGAAAGGGGGATGGGTGAAGGAGGGGGGCCAGTGAGGAATGTAAATGGTGAGGGAGGGATGTGTGTGTGTGAGTGTGTATGTATTCACCGTGGGGTGGTCTTGGGAGAAGCTCTTATGGAGAAGCCCTGAGCTCCAACGCCGCTGCCGCCGCCATCTCCTGCTTCTTGATCTGCACACACAAGCACACACAGAAAATCAATTGGACATCTGAGAGGCTGTTAAGCCGGCTCAACTTTGTGTATGAAAATGACATGAATGCACACCAGAGTTTCAGGTGATGTTGTTTTAAACATATTATATTAAAACACAAACAATTCAACTTTTTCAATAAATTTTGCAGGTTGTTTTTTCTGCTCTGTCTATGATGAGTTTTCTCCAAGAGTACCACACAAGCTCACAGCTGGAA
>JAVQJX010043692.1:0-14260 GCA_036025115.1 Ambassis agassizii
GTCTGTAAGCAATACTGGCATTTTTAAGATGTAAAAAAAGGACACATCTTTAAAGACTTGGTTGTGTAGTTTTCAAATATAAACATTTTAAAATGAATATAATCATGCAGTTGTGTTTATTGTGTGTATTTTGGATAGATCAGTGTGCTGCTGCAAGGATGTCTCTACAAAAATGTTTTCGGTGAAAGAGGAGCACAGTTTAGTTTAACTTTACTTTTAGTTTAATTTTTTTTCTGTCTTGTACCCGCTCACCTGTGCTGTCTGAGCGAGCTACACCTCTGTCGCTCCTCTCAGGTTACACTCGTCACATAGGTATGCTCTTCTCTCTCCTGCTCTGCGAATCTCTCGCCCCTCCTCCCTCCCTCCCTCCCTGCTCCTTGTTGTTGCCATAGGGATGGCCAAGGCTTGAGATCCAAACCTGTTGTCTGAGACAAGGCGGGAAGCTCTCAGGAGGGGAAAGCTCCACTTATCTCACACTTTTACTTGTTTAAGCTCAGTAAAATGGTTGGTGCTCACTTCCCTTTATAGCTGCACCTTCTGTGTACTTTTTCTGAATTGTCATATTTTGGGAGTCACTGGTAACTTCAGCAGACCTGAACTTTGTGTGCGATCATTAGAGCACTTTATTTGTTGTCCCCTACTTGTATCAGATTTTGCATCCCCCCACCCAACTCCTCTCCCTCCAGGTCATGTACCCAACCCACCCCACTCTCACTCTTGCTCTGCAGATGGAAATAGAGTCCTAAAGAGTCCCTTTTACACACCCACTTGTGTTATTGGTAGCGTTTACCCACTGTACTATACACAACACATTATAATGGCAGAGGTGAGGGCAGGTCTGTGAGGAAATGTCGCATTGACAACATATACAGTGGTGGTGGTGTCATTAGGCCAAAACATTTCGAAGGTTTCAGTGGTTGGAATGAAACTGTGGAACAGAGATCACCTGAGGCTTTACTCTTTAGTGCAGAGCTCCTTTCTTGTTTGTTTTCTCCCCTCTTCTACAACGAGTAGTAGTCATGCTCAGACTTGTGTGACTACACAGAGCCCATTCATTGAAACCATAGTAATTTTAAATACACACCGTGATATGTTACAGGAGCGTCTGCTGGACTGCATTCATTCACTGATCATGTTTGACTTCATACAAATGCTGAAAAACCATCAGATCTGCTATGAAAGAACAGCCAATCAAATCAACCCTCATGATTCTGTTCATATTGTGACACATATTATGTCAATCATCACTTTAATCATGCCAGCTACATGTGCCAAAGCAACTTTACGTGATCAGTGTTACGTCCCGCCCAGCAGGTTGTCTGGACCCATCAGGTTGTCTGGACCCATCAGGAGTACCTGCACTAGAGGCGGAAGTAGTATGAAACTTTTATATTTATTCAGACTAAATGTCAGCTAATGGATAGTCCTACTGTGTAACCTAAACCTAACCGAAAGGATCGGTGAATATGTGTGTGTGTTGATTCAGACATGAGATGCATGTGTGTTAACATTCGTTTTTGCAGCTACATAGATTGTTGTTGTGAAATGTTGATGATGTGACAGAACTATGCAAACACACTCCTGGCTGTGTGGAGAAAATACAGGTGTGTCTGTTCTATGCACACAGATGCACAAGGTGAGCCGAGCTGCTTACCTCCTTACCACTGTAAGGACTTTTAAACCATGACTGGGTTAGTCTGGTTTTGGAGTACACACCTCAGGACCTCACCTGTGTGGTGAAAAATCCAACTATGTCAGCTGTCAGGATTTCTGTTTCCTGTACAATGACTTGACATGATTGTGAAGATTGTGAAGATAAAAGAAGTAAATTCATGTGATATAAAATCCTGTCTTTTATTTAAACAGGCTGATTCCTTAATACTACATAAATGTCCTTTATGATACTACATAGCATCAAAACTACAACTCAAAGTCTTGAAATGAAATGAAATGAAATAAAATGAAATGAAAAATACTTTATTAATCCCATAGGGAAATTCAATAAAAACAGACCTTTAGAAAGTTTGCATTACATAATATACTTCTGCTCCCTTTAATTCGGCTCTCCACTCTAGCAAATCCTACCGTGGTCCCTGCAGGCCCTTCTTAGCTCTGGTTACTACTTCTTTTGGTGTCTTTCAGGCACTGTTGAGTGCTTTTAGGTGAGTTTGTTCTTAGTTACCAAGCTAATGAAGCTTATCAGCTCAGCTAATGGATTCTCTCACACCATTAAACATTAAACTAATGGGAAGAGCCAACCTATGCTTGGCACCGCCTAAGCAGGAACACATAGACGGATGTAGGAGAGGGTTTTCCCAGAAAACAGACACTGGCAAGGGATAGCAACCTTGGTAAACGGACGCTTTTCTTTGTAGAGACACAACCTCTATACTCATGTGATGGGGAAATATGCCATGTTTATCTCTAACATTCAGTCTTAACCTCATTGGATGCTGAGATCAAAATCTAAGTTTAAAACATTCACAAAAACAGGTGGGAAGACAAACGGAATGAGTTTTGTTGTAGACTATTTTTATCAGTGGGTTGTTACACATGACTCTTTAGTTTTTTGTTTCTCTAGCTGGCGATGAAGAGGGTGTGGTTGCATTCCAGAGACATGTATGTTCATTTATTACACAATGCTTTAACATGCAAACGCATGTTGTCATTACATGCATACATCACATCACAGGCTTTGTCAGGTTTCTTCCCTGATTATAATAATAATGACTGGAACAACATGGTTCATGACGACTTTTTTTTGTGATTTGTGAAATGAATACCCTGACCTGCCTGTTCTGCATTCTTGTCCTGTTTGTGCTCCCGCTTGGCTGACATCTCTTACAAGCTATACTTGGTCTTTTTTGAACTCTGAGTGCGTCATGTGCAAACATGTTAGACTTGATTTGACAGTTTCACAGCTGTCAGCCGACTTCATCTTTACTTTTGTCCTCATTTATAAAACTAAGGCCTGTGTGATCACCAGTCTGTGTCCATTGTGCATTGTTATTTCTTCTTTATGTCTCCTATGAACATGGTGCACTGATCAACCAACACTGCCTTTCTTATACCTGTGCTGGTAGTTTGTCTTTGAATTCAAAATATTGATTATTATTCATCCACCTTTTTTTTTTTTTTTATCTTTTTTTTTTCTTGCTCAGACAACTGAGCTGCCAACATGAGTCGGCGGCGCGCAGACTCCCAGGGTTCCATTGGGCCCGACGATGAGGTCATGCCATACAGTGACGACGAGACTGATGATGATTTGGCTGTGAGCTCTGAAGAGGAACCTGAACCGGATGTCCCACACCCTCCATTGGAAGCAAGACCCAGCGGTGGGTTTTTGTTTACCCTACAAAACACTTCTATTTTGTGGCCCACAGTTTGGTTAGCTTAGCATAAATTGGTCAGCGTAAAATGCTTGCCAAGCTACCACAATTTTCTTAAAGTCTTAAATCATATTTGACATAAGCTTGTGTATTCTGTACATATTTCATTCCTTTGAATTAATGTTCCTAATGCTAAACATTTTCAGAAATCGGCTGGAAGGTGAAAGCCAATGACCGGGCCTATCACCACCTGCCAGAATTTCAGAAGAAAGTCTTCCTGTGCATTAAGAAGAGCAGATACTCTGTAAGTCCTATTGTTTGTACAAACCTGCTGTCTCTCCTGCCTTTTGTTGTCCATGGTAGAAACCAAACCTTTGGCTTACAGGGCTAAGCATGGCACACACACACACACACACCCTCCCTGTACAAACAGAACAAATCATGTCCAAAAAACATATTCTAGCAGAGCTATTTATACTTTGGCAGTGTTATGTCACATCATTTAATTTGAATGACATGTGACACTCATGCAGATGAATTCAATTCTCTTTTAGTTCATCACCCAGCCTCTTTGTGACTCATCTGCTACCCTACCGTTTGAAGTAGTCACCCCACCTGACTGGTGCGGATTGGCTTTTTCAGCAAGGGGTAAACACAAGAGTGTTTTTTGTGGCTGAAGCTTAGTGTCAGCGGGTTTTTTGTGAAGGCTGAAACCCGATCATCCAGCCGACCTGGATCTCTCCTGCAGACATATTAGACACGGCAAGAGACAACAGAACCGAGTGTAGGAGATATCGTAGGAGAAATGACAATCGCCTAAATGATAGGATGGATAGTTTAGAACATGTGTTGGATGCTTTTTTGAAAGGCTTTTGGGACTGGTTATCTGTAATTGAATGCATTCATCTCAATACTGATGTCCTCTCAAACTGGGCCACTGCCTGCCAGTTTAACAAGGACACTGGCTGCTAATGTGGAGGCCAGTTAATCGGGATAGCCCTTTAGTTAAAGTGAGTAAGGTAATACCCCAACCACAGTCTGGACATAGTTTATTTAATGATATGGCCTAAGCCACATTCTTGCTGAGGGAAAATCAAACTGCCACAGCAATACAGTTATATTCTTAAAGGAATTCACATTCTTGTGTGGATGCACTTAAAAATTGACTGACACTGACAGGACTGAGAGACGGGCCTTATCAGCCAACAGTTCAGGTTATTTTGTGAAATCAAACTCTGAGCTGAGCAGCAGAGCTTCAGCGCCTCTCTCACAGACACAGGAATGTCCTGAGTCTGTAATGAGCAGAGTTTAGACGGTTATCATTTTGCTGAAACGCAGCACCACCTCATTACTAAGCTTCAGTAGATTTCCACTCTCTATTGGATTGGATTTTAGAGCTCTTCTATACACACGCTGATTGGTAGCAATAGTAAATTTATTGTAATGTGCGCCAGAAATATTGCAAGCATTTGTCATAACATCAGAGGTTTCTCACATGCTGTTTAGTGCATTACTGTAGAAACATAATATTGTTTTCTCTTGTTGTCCGCAGGGAAATGCTATCAAGACATACAAGTACAACGTCCTCACCTTCCTCCCCCTGAACCTGTATGAGCAGTTTAAGAGAGCAGCCAATCTATACTTCCTTGCTCTCCTCATTTTGCAGGTAAGTAAAAACATGGTGCGCCTTTTTCTATTCAGTTTGATTTCGGTCTGACTAAGCTAAAATAATAAAGATAGTGAGTCGAGGTCCGCCACTGTATGCCGTAATGGGTTGGGTGAGAGAAATGCACATTATACATTGTTACTGGCAAGGATATAGGACATAGGTTAAAGTTGCTGTCTGACTGTCAAACAGCAAAGGTGTCTCCACTCTCTTTACAGTCATTTTTTTTCTACACTAATCAGTCAATTCTATTGAATTTTGAACTGCCCACTGATTAGAAATGTTTGTTTGTTAGATCATTCCAGACATAACCACTCTCCCTTGGTACACCACGCTGATTCCTCTGGTCGTGGTGCTGGGCATCACTGCCATCAAAGACCTGGTGGATGATCTGGTAAGGCTACACTTTCGGAAAGATGCAAACATGCACCACTCGAAGATTTTGTGTATATGGTTGAATTAAGATGTTAATGTAGCATTGTTTCCAGTAAACTACACAATGTAATGTATGTCTCCACGTATAAGTGTTTTACATTACATTATAACGTGAGATAAAGATAATGTGAATTTTTTTTTGTCTCCCTTCAGGCACGCCACAGGATGGACAAGGAGATCAATAACAGGAAGTGTGATGTCCTATTAGATGGCAGGTCAGAACACAAATTTAAAAAAAAAAACATATATGTTTTAAGAATATCTCCTGAGGAGTTCTGATTCAGGTTGTTTGTGTCTCCTCAGATTTCAAGAGTCAAAATGGATGGACATCCAGGTTGGAGACGTGGTTCGTCTGAAGAAAAACGATTTCATTCCGGTAGAGACTGAATTTTCATTGAATGGACTTACTGTTGTGTTGTAAGAGTTGTTGCAGAGCACTTTTGAGGCTGAACAACAAGACTGGAACTCATAAGTCAGATGATAAATATGCAGTTAGATGTGACTGTGTAATGTTTATTCTTCTCAGGCTGACATCCTGCTGCTGTCCAGCTCCAACCCTAACAGCTTGTGTTATGTAGAAACAGCAGAGCTAGATGGGTAAGACGTGAAATACTTTAATCTTCATTCAGATAGTTTTTGTTGTGATCTGTGCTCTTTTGTGTGTGTCCTGGAAATTTTTTGTTTAATCTGAAACGTTCAGTCAACAAATGACTCACTGATAAGAGAAGAGTAAATTTGTGAAGAGCTTTTGCCGAGGCCAGGTTTGGCTCTGTCACCAGTGATTGTATATGCTTCCGTTAAGTCTGAAACACCTATAAATCAAACAAACAGGCCTGAACAGGTGTAATGGAGCCATTTTACTGTAAAGGTCAAACCACTATCAGCTTTTAATCATCATGTTTTCAGAGCCTTGTGGCATGCTGCTTTCATTAGGTTTTTCCTTATTTTTGAAAATGGTTTCCCTTTGATTCAGCTTATGGTAAACTGGGCATGTCGTCCTCCTTTTGCAGGGAGACCAACCTGAAGTTTAAGATGGGACTTCGCGTGACTGATGAAAGATTGCAGGAGGAACGTCAGCTGGCCGAATTTAACGGTTAGCATCATACACAGCAACCTGACAAAACCTCTTCATTTTGACATTTCTCTCCATCCATTAGAAAACAAAATATTTTGTGGTGTTTCTGGTGTTATCTGTTGTGGCACATGGCTTATGCAATTACCCTGGTCTTACACTTCAGCTCTTATTGAGTGCGAGGAGCCGAACAACCGCCTGGATAAGTTCACAGGGATGATGCTGTGGAACAGAGAGCGCTACCCACTGGAACTAGACAACATGCTGCTGAGGGGGTGCAAAGTCAGGAACACAGAGGTGTGCCACGGGCTGGTCATCTTTGCAGGTACGTGTGACAGTACTTACTATAAAAATACAAAATATTAGTGTTCATATGATGTTGTTTCATTTATGCAGTAATAACTTGCACCAACATTATTACTTGTGTTTTCTAATATTCCAATATGAGTGTAATATATAAGTGATTGTCAATGAAATATTACAAAAGATTTTTTTTTTATTTGTTACCATAGGAGCTGATACTAAAATCATGAGGAATGGTGGAAAAACAAGGTTCAAGAGGACCAAAATTGATGAGCTGATGAACTACATGGTTTATACAGTAAGTATGCACCTTGTAATACCTTTCTGAAAGTTTGTCCGGCTGCCTAAATGCATTAAAAACATAACATGTATAATTGTATCTGTATAGATCTTTGTGCTGCTCATCCTGGTGTCTGCGGGCCTGGCTATCGGTCACACTTACTGGTATGAAGATATCGGCTCCAAGGCCTGGTACCTGTATGACGGCAAAAACCAGGACGCCTCCTACAGAGGCTTCCTCAGCTTCTGGGGTTACATCATTGTCCTCAACACCATGGTGCCTATTTCACTATACGTCAGGTCAGCAAACGCACACAAACGTAGAGGATGTTACACTTTAACCTGTCTGGGGAAAAAACACCAACAAGGCGTTTGTTTGCTGACATTTTCCTTCCTGTATCCCTCTGGGTTTATTGCAAATAAAGCACTAGTGCTGGCTGCAGGGCTTTTGTGTAACATTTGTTCTGCAACTGTCTATGATGAGACTAAGGATGTGTGTGATTAGGATTCATAAATTTGGTTTCCCCTTCCTTAAGTAGTTACTATTTTCTTGAATCTAATGTTACAAGAGAAACTGTGGTGTTTTCTTCCAGCAGTCACTATTTACGGTGTTGTTCATTGTGTCTTGTGTTTGCCTGCAGTGTGGAGGTGATTCGCCTGGGTCAGAGTAAGTTCATCAACTGGGACCTGCAGATGTATTTTCAAGAGAAAGACACACCAGCTAAGGTAACTGCCACTGTTTCACCTCGTACTCTGAAGGAAAAAAAACAACAAAAAAAAAACAAACGCTTTGCACCAGCACCTGACCAGCAGTGCATCTCAAACGTATGCATATTGTCACAGGCTCGAACTACCACCCTAAATGAGCAGCTCGGCCAGATCGAGTACATATTCTCCGACAAGACGGGTACTCTGACACAGAACGTCATGCAGTTCAAGAAGTGCACCATTGCAGGACGTAACTACGGTAACCAACACTTTGTTGTACTCCAACACAGCTATGAACAAGTATGAAGTACACACCAAACTAACAGAAAACGGGAGAAAATACAGGAAGTAAAGCAGTAAGCGGGACAGAGAAAGGGAACATGAAATCACTCCACACTGATGGTGAAAATAGAAATGGGTGTGATCAGGACACTTGCACTGAATAGTACTCTTTGTGGTTTAAAGGTCTTATGTAAAGTATGAGGTAAAAGGTCAGTGGAGCTCTGAGAGTGTTAGTGACACCCCATATACACTATATATATACAGGATGTTTTGTATGGGAAGGGTTTGTCTCACACACTGCTGCACCCGCTGATTGTTTCTGTTCTCTGCCCCACAGGTAGTCCAACCACTGCTGAGGGAGTGTCCCTGGACAGAGGAAGGGTAAATATCAATCCAAACACAATGTGTGCTCAAAAATGGCAAATTAAAGTGATAAAACTGTCTCCCATCAGCCAGTGGACTGGAGCTGGAACCGTTACGCTGACAAAAAGTTCCAGTTCATGGATAATTACCTGGTCGCTCATGTCCGATCCAAAAAAGATGAGGATGCCACCGAGTTCTTCAAGCTGCTCTCCCTCTGCCACACTGTCATGGTGGAGCACAAAGAAGACGGTAACTGTTTTTTTTCAATCAATGCTAACATGTCACATTTAACTTGAAAAATCAAGCTCTGAAAAACATTTGCTAACACATACAGCGTTGTGTCACATTCTCAGGTGACCTGGTGTACCAGGCGGCGTCTCCTGATGAGGGCGCTCTGGTGACGGCAGCCAGGAACTTCGGCTTTGTGTTTCTGTCTCGCACCCAGGACTCCATCACCATCATGGAGATGGAGCATGAGGTCACATACGAAATGTTGGCACTGCTTGACTTCAACTCGGACCGTAAACGCATGTCCATCGTCCGTAAGAGAACACACAAGATTAGAAATAATACATTATGAATGTGGAAAGCATGCATTTGTGATTTGTTGTTTAAATGCTTGACTCTTGTTTTTTTTAGTGAAGTTTCCTGATGGCCGTATTCGTCTGTACTGCAAAGGAGCAGACACTGTCATCTATGAGCGACTCTCCCCTAATTCCAAACACAAGGACACTACACAGACTGCTCTGGATGTGAGTTCAAGCAATATAACTTTCACTCACAAAGTGCCGTTTCCTTTTTTTGTCTTGTACTGAAACACACTTTGTGTCTTCTAGGAATTTGCCAACGAGACCTTGAGGACGCTGTGCTTGTGTTACAAAGACATCAGTGCAGCAGAATATGAAGACTGGTCCAGGAGACACAAAGAAGCCCAGGTGACCATGGTGGACAGAGACGCTGCCCTGGACCGCGTGTACGAGGAGATCGAGACCAACCTGATGGTGAGTCAGAACACAAAAGAATCAAGGATTCACTTGTACATAAAAAATTCAGTGCGATTAAAATAAGAAATAAACATACATGATGAGCAGCTTCATGTAACCATCGGTGTCCGTTGTTTGTTTAGCTGATCGGTGCAACAGCTATTGAGGATAAGCTACAGGACGGAGTACCAGAGACCATCGCCAAGCTGGCTAAGGCCGACATCAAGATCTGGGTACTGACTGGAGATAAGAAAGGTACATACACACCACAGAGGGGAGCATCATACATATGAAACAAGACTAAATACCGATTGTTTCATTCGTTCCCAGAAACGGCTGAAAACATTGGATACTCTTGCTCCCTTCTGACCGATGACATGCAGATCCACTATGGAGAAGACGTCAAGTAGGTCACCTAAAGCGCCACCACTCCATTGTAACAGTGCATTAAAATGTGCTATTTACAAATGTTCAATCTTCTATTTTACTGTATGTGTTGCATTTAAATGTTAGATGAAACAATGATTTATTGTCTGCAGTGAGAAGCTGAGGGTTCGTCAGACCAACAGGAGAGTTGAACCTCAAACATTCCATCGCAAAAAGAAACCCGCAGAGCCTTTCTTTACTGAGCCGGGGAAAAACGCTCTCGTCATCACAGGAGGATGGCTGGTAAGACTCTATAAAGATAATTGATTAGTGTAGGAAAAAAGGACGTTTTATGTATTTGATCCAGAATATTTGATTTAATGTTTCTTTTTTTTTTTTTTTTCAGAACGAGATTCTGTATGAAAAGAAGAAGAAGCGCCGTCGTCTGCGTCTCCGTCGTCTGGGAAAGCGCCCCCCTCCCAGCAACCCTCAGGATGGACAGCCAATGAATGACTGGGAAAAGGAAATGAGACAGGTATAGTAACACAACAAGGAGAATGCTATACTTACAGGATCCTGCTGTCGTTGTTAAACATTGTGAACTGTCTCTCTTCCTGCCCACAGGTCGACTTTGTGGACATGGCCTGTGAGTGCGAGGCGGTCATCTGCTGCCGCGTGACACCCAAACAGAAAGCTCACGTGGTGAGCCTGGTGAAGAAGTACAAGAAAGCCGTGACTCTATCCATCGGAGACGGAGCCAACGACGTCAACATGATCAAGAGTAAGGACGCAAACTTATGCCATGCACCTCTTCCTGTGAGTCTCCTCTGACCTCTGTCCTCTGTCCCCTCCAGCGGCAGACATCGGCGTAGGCATCAGCGGGCAGGAAGGCATGCAGGCCGTCATGTCAAGCGACTACGCCTTCGCTCAGTTCCGTTACCTGCAGCGCCTCCTGCTGGTGCACGGACGCTGGTCCTACATCAGAATGTGCAAGTTCCTGCGTTTCTTCTTCTTCAAGAACTTCGCCTTCACTCTGGTCCACTTCTGGTACTCCTTCTTCAGCGGATACTCAGCACAGGTCTGCCAGTCTATTGATCAAAGGCTAGGAAAACATCAACATCTGTATCATGACAGACACTGAATGCTTGTTGTCCTGTCTGCAGGTCGGCTATGAAGACTGGTTCATCACACTCTACAACCTCTGTTACAGCAGCTTGCCTGTTCTACTCGTCGGACTTCTGGATCAGGTAAAAACCTCCCATCAATTCATTCATTTTGTGCAGCTAGTATAAAGATAATCCCAGCTGAGATCATGTTGATAGTCTGACGCTTCTCTTCCCTCTACAGGATGTTAACGATCGGCTGAGCCTGAAATTCCCGAAGCTCTATTTACCCGGCCAGCAGGGGTCACTGTTCAACTACAGGAACTTCTTCATCAGTTTATTCCACGGCATCTTCGTCTCCCTCATCACCTTCTTCATCCCATATGGAGCATTCCTGCAGACCATGGGGCAGGACGGAGAAGCTCCCTCAGATTACCAGTCCTTCGCCGTCGTAACAGCATCATCGCTGATCTTTACCGTCAACCTGCAGGTTGGTCACTCACCCATCAGAGGACAAAAACAACCCTACTTTACATGCCTTCATTTCTTCACAAAGGTGTTGCTTTTAGAGGGTTAAGGTGATGAACTGCTGAATTTATCCTTCACCCCTGCAGATCTCTTTGGACACCTCCTACTGGACCTTCGTCAACTGCTTTGCAGTCCTAGGCAGCATAGCTATCTACTTTGGGATCATGTTTGACATCCACAGTGCTGGAATCCATGTTCTCTTCACCTCGATGTTCACCTTCACTGGTCAGTAATACATAACCAGAAAGTGCAATTATTTTCAAGGCTTCATTACATCACAACACCTTCCCTATATATGTGTATGTTTGTGCATGTGTCTGCAGGGGTAGCATCCAACGCTCTGCGTCAGCCCTATCTTTGGTTAACCATCATCCTGACGGTGGGCATCAGCCTGCTGCCCGTCATCTGCATCCAGTTCCTCCATAAAACCATCTGGCCCTCTGTAGGAGACAAGGTGAGACCCCTGCTACTGAGCGCAGTTAGCTTGAGATATACTGCATGGACTGTGTTCCTCGGCCTCCATATTTCAGACGCATTTGTAAAGTGTGATGAAGGCTGATGAGGTCCAGCATTAACTAAAAACAAAACTACTAAAAACATGGCAAGCAGTTGGCTAAAGCTGCACATGATTTACTTTTGGTCACAGGGGAAAGCATTTCTCTGAGTACTCATTTCCCATAATCCTCCAGGTCCAGAGAAACAGGAAGAAGTACGAGATGGAGTTGGAGCAGGAGGAGAAGAAAAAGGCACCGGCCTTCCAGCGAGGCAGGCGTTCCCGTCGCTCTGCCTATGCCTTCTCTCACTCCCGCGGCTACGCTGACCTCATCGCTTCCGGGCGGAGCATCCGGCGACGCCCGCCTGGCCGAGGCGGACCCCAGGACAGCATCAGGGAGGCTCCCCAGAGAGAAGCCGAAAACATCTGAAAGGGGAGACGGAGCGAACCCGCAGCGTCTAAGTGTGACTTAAAAAGAAAGACTTTAGAAACTAAATGAGGACCAACCAGCAAGTTGCAGAAGAATGCGACAAGGCGCTGCTCGTGTGTTTTTGCTCCAGTCGGCTTCCAGTTCACATCTATGCAAAGACAAAAAAAAAAACTCACCGAAGAGATGACCACCGTTACCGGGGTTTCAGGTCATGCAGCATCCGCATGACCAACAATGTCGTTTAACTCAGGATTTTAAAGTAAAAGCCTTATTTTTAGTGTGTTCATCCCTTCTCCCCACTGCTGCAGGGGAGTTGTGAAGCTCTAACATTTTGACCGTTTTAGCCTGATGTCTGCAGAGCACTTTATGTAGTAGTGTTTTAATACTGCCGCATCTGTCGGGTTCAGTATCTATCTGCTGAGCCCAAACGTTTTCCTTCATGGTAGGTCTAAATACCAACTTAGATTTTAATGTTTTATTGTAAATGATGGTGGGATGTTACTATGCCAGACAATGCAAGGTGGCTGGATGTTATAAAGTGTCCTAATTTAAGTTGTGACATTTTCTGTCAAAAGTCCAAGTGTACTTCTAGATTTATATCTTTTTAAGTGCCTGTTTCAAAGCTTGGATTTTTTTACTGTTATGTGTTCCTTACCTCACACTTACTTCTTTTCTACATCCTCTGTGGGGAACCTGCAAAAAAGCTGAAGTGCTCCTTGTAACAGGGAACGAAACACAGCAAGAATGTCTCGGTGTATCTTTATTTGATTATGACTGGTTCTGTTTTTATCACCTTAAATCAAATGTTCAAAAATGACTTTGTTTTTCTGTGTGTGTGAATGCGTATCACTAGTCGTTTACAACCGAACCTAATATATATTTTTAGATCTATAATCAGATTTAGGATATATTTGCAAGATGTTACTAAGCCAAAGCTGACAATGATTTCTGCTCTGTTACTGTATCCTCTTCATGCGAGTGTTACCGTCTTATTATGATCGAGGTGGTCGATCAGGACCGCCGATGTGCACCAGCAGCAGGTTGTTGTTTGTCATACAATGGTATTTTATTATGTGGTTGTTAATAAAAGCCAAGGGCACATTCATTCATTCACATTCAAAATGTCATGTGATCACCAAAGCTAAAAAGTCACTGCTTGGGTTGCAACAGACTCCTTCAGTGTTGAACCTGTGTTTAAAAAAAAAAAAAAATGGCAAGATGATGTCATGTTCCTATTTTCTTGTCACATAACAGGGTGGAGAAGACCATGCGCTACTTCATATAACCACAAGAGGGCGCATGGCCACATGTGTCATGAAGGCCACAGGTGGGTTTGATTAATTAATTCATACTCATGTACTTTAGTTTTTTTAAAGAACATAAAAATAATGAAACTTATTGAAAATTTTTTTCATAATATTTTTTCTCAGCTGTTGAACACTAGGGGCAGTATAGTGTAAATCAATGATTACACCAGCCGGTGCAGTTTGGAGTTTAATTGAAAAAGGCTTGTGCGGAATGCGGTTCATGCATGAAGAACAATATGCTTGTTAAATTAGGTCTTCTTTAAGGACTTCTCAGTTTAACGAGCGTGCTTATGTGCGTGTTGCCGCCTTGTATTTGCGTCCAGTGCGTCGCTGAGACGTGCTCAGTCCAAGATGGAGAAACTGATGACGGGTGAGTGTCTGTAAAAGTTTTTTACAATTACCTAATATGCTAAGCTTCTCATGCGAGTGTCTGCTTCCGCTGTTATGCTTTTTTTTTTTTTTTTTGCAAATTGTTTGACAAATATTTCTGTTTTGTTAACAAAATTGAGATACAAATAAAAGCTACACGTAACGTTCCGTATTTTGAAAATATTCCGCCTAGAAAATGTTATTTATCACAGAAGCACACTTGAGTATACACTTATTCATTTAT
>JAVQJX010043701.1:0-16160 GCA_036025115.1 Ambassis agassizii
TATGACATAACATGTAATGGTTAAGGTGAATTTAAATATAAACAAATTGATTAAAAATGTAAAGGGAGTTGTCTACAGTGACACAAATACAACTGTGACAAAAAGATATCTCATAAATAGAGCCCAAGATTTGTACCAGGGTGTAAACATGTTTATTTATGCTGTGAAGTTTTAACATGGGAGTATATGGGATTAACTCACATTTGGAGGCAGCCCCTAGAGGCTGAGGAATGAACTACAGTGGGTGGTGTAGTAGAGTGACTATGTAGGTCATGTTTAGACTGTTTAAAATCTGTCTACATTTTTTTTCAAATTCTGTCTTTGAGTCACTGTATATGATGTCGCACATCATAATGAAAGTGGTTTCAGAACAGTGAGAATTTAGGGACAAAGATAGATAATGCTTGTTTCTTGATGGAAAAAAAGTAAACACAAAGACATAAAAATTTAAATGAAAAACACCTTTAATACCAGAACAAAAATGTAGGTTATAATCCTGCATCACGGTCATATGCATGGCAATTCCCCATAAATTTGGTCATTCCCCTACACAAAACTTGTTTAAGTGTAAATCTGATTCATTCAAAGGAGTTGAATCAAGGCATCTGGACTTGTAGAGTTTTCTTGCTTGCTTATCCAAGCAGCTTCATCAGTTCTAAAGTAACTTTGGTGAGGAAACAGATATTTATGGGCTAACTGTCCTCCTGTGGGAGGGACTGTGAACGCTTACGACTCATCGTTATTGCTGGATATACTGAAATTTAAAGGTCCCACAATCTGCTGCCTTTAAAAACACTTTCTTTTTGAACTGCTTTAATTATAGTGTCACAGCTGGAACATTCATATTTAAACACATCCATGCTGGATGAACATTTCAGTCACTGCTGGGCTAAGGAGTGTGATCACGCAGGGAACGTGTCTCCCTTTTTTGTATTTTTATTCATGCTGAGTTGCAGGTGAGTTCAGTTTGACACTCATGTTTCTCTTCCCAGTTATTAGTGTGGAAGTTGACTCTTATCTCAGCCTCAGATCAACCATTGTTTTCTCCTATGACCTGAAAATAACCGAATTCCACTGAAAAAACATGTGGTTATGGTCAAGATGGTGGATTCTGCACTGTCAAACTCAGGTCAGCAATTCAATAGAGACACAAGATTCTTTTGAACTGGGTGTGACAGATCTTTGAAGGTCAATACAATAGCCAGTTAAGACCTAAGCTGTCCAAGTTTAGGGTGAATTAGGGTGTATTCCTGTTTGTGTTGTGCTAGCTGGTCATGAATACTGTGAATCATATGTAAGTGGTTTCCAGATGCACTACTTGTGGACACAGGGGAATCTGGACTTTCAATTTTCTTTTGATGAATAGAATGTCACACATACAAAAACTCCATGAATAACTGGTAAACCACTTAAATCATGCAAGCTATCATTTTAGTACATGTACATGTCATTCCTTGTCCAGTTTCAGTCAGAATATTTCTGGTTCTATTATTCTATTTGTTAGATACAACCAGCCAATGTGTCACATGTAGTGTCCATCATATTTCTTAACTCATCAGCTGTATCTTGTTTTTTTTTTCTCTTCAGTATCGGATGCAGACAGCAGTGAAGGAGGCTTCCAGCTAAAAAAGGAACATGCCCTGCGGGTGCTGGGATACATCAGTTCCTGGACACAGAGGTCAGTACTGCTTCCTCTGGAATCTGATTGTTAATGTCTAAGAATAAATACATATTTTATATTTTATATTTAACCTTAATTAATCAGGGTGTAAACCGGACTATAATGTTTTACTGCTGCTGCATGCTTTGTTTTGTTCTGAAGTGCAATACTTGAATTAATAATCTGTTTTTAATAATGAATGATTGATTTAGAAGCTGATACTTTCACCTTACTCTTAGGCAGTCTGCAGAAATATATATAAAATAATATAATATCATGGATCTCATATATATCTTATACCATTCGTTCTGCTCCTCCTTGCTTTAGAACATGTTTGTAATGAAATGAAGGCTCCTGCTTGTCTGGGTTTAAGTGCTTCACAAAGAGTAGAGTGATATCAGGCTTCACACCATAGTTTGTGCTATGTTTCCTTCAGTTGATGATCAGTTGAGGATTTTTTGATGAAATTTGCATTAACTAAAAAAATCTGGAAATGCAGACAAACCACAATGATTTCTTATCATCTGAGAGAATCTAATAAAGTTAAATTGTTGATTCATTGTTCCCTAAAATGTACACATAAATATACAAGACACATATAAAATATATGATATAAAAATGCATTTTTAGGATTTTAGTTCCAAGCTTAGAGCTGATTCCTGTTTTATGAGAGCAGCACAGACTCTTAATCTGCTCTGACAACTGAGGCCAGCTGACGACAACAAGGACACACAAAGTAATTATAACTTGTCTAGTTTGCTGTTGGTCTTTGGTCTGTTTTTATTCATCCTGCTGGATTTTTTTTATATTTGCTGTCTGAAGGAGACATAAAAACGCTGTGCTGGACATCTTAAATTTGCTGACTCATTCTTCCAGAGCTACATAAAATCAGCTTTCCGTGTTTCTGGGCACAATTCTTCTGTCTTTTAAAGCATTCCCTACTTAAACATAAACAATGGTAGTAGATTTCCTGACATGTGACAAAACATCTGACACATTTAATTGTACTGCTATTTAATTATCCCTGTCTGGTATTCCTTTGGCGTGGAAGAGTCTAAGGATTGTAAGAAGGACAGCTCAGCACAGATTGTATTGGTTTGTATCTGCTTTTGCTGCGTTCAGCTGTGGACAGTGACGGCTTGTATGCAAACATATAATTCAGTGAAGTCGGTGAGCTGATCTGTATAAAAGCAGTTGCATATAGAACACATAGATCACTGACACTTGATTTTTTTTTCCTGATTCACAATTTAGTGAGCTCCAGATCTGATTGGCTTGGGAATTATGCGCTCCATTTATGGTGTTTTTCTCCTCAAAGTGGCCTTTAATTCTTCTTTGTGTCTTCAGGCAATGTCTGTGCTGCTTCAAAGAGTACAAACATTTGGAGGTCTTTAATCAGCTGGTCTATGCCCTCATCAACCTGGTCATTGCCCAGATCAGTAGTCTGAGAGACCGGCTCTGCAGTTCCCAAGATCACACACACAAAGGGGTCGCGTCTGGGGCAGAAGGCTCGGGGTCTGAATGGAGCAGAGGTGAGTCTGGGCCTGGCTCCCTCCCCCAGCCTGCCTCACCTGGTGAAGACGAACCTGTGAATGTGGAAAGAGACTCTGCTGAAGAGGACGCTGACACACCTGACCTGAACCAGAATAGGACCCAGAGCCAGGATCACGGGGGCAACCAAGCAGCTGAAGCCCAGGTGGAAGTCCTGGGTGCTGGGGAAGGCTGCAGTGAATCTGGTGCTGGATATGATGGTGCTGGAGGCAGCAATGACGGTAACAGTGACATCCAGGATCCCTTCAGCTCCTGGAGCACGGAGGAGAGGGAGAAGCTGCTGCTTTGTGCAGCCAAGATCTTCCAGATCCAGTTCCCCCTTTACACAGCCTACAAACACAACACACACCCCACCATAGAGGTAAGAACAAGTCCAAGATCACAGGGCTGACAAGGACACTTTAAAAGCAGGACTTAATGTGGCCCTGTAACTTTACCATTTTGTTGTTGTGTGTCTAAATTTATGTTTTTTTTTTTTTTTTTCAGGACATATCTGCTCATGAAAGCAACATCCTTGGCTCCTTCTGTGATATGAATGTAAGATGCTGTATTTGCACATCACAGATACATGTAGATTGACTGTAAAACCTAAAATTATGCCATCAATTTGTTAAAAAACAAACGGCATATTAGAATAAGTGCAGTGCAGAGGGCAATTTATGGCTCAGAGTGTAGGGAAGAAGCTGTATCTACTGCCTGAGCTGCACAGCTTTCTGCCTGAGGGGAGGAGGGTGAACAGTTCATGGCTGTGGGGGTGGGGTCATTACTGCTCCGGTTCTGCATCTGCTTATATAAATGTCCTCTAAAAAAGATAATATATATAAAGACTAAACCTTTATAAGTAAGACAATATTCTCATTTTGCACATATTAATGATTTTATAATGCTGCTACCTGTTCATTGCATTAACTTATGTTGAACAGGTTATCTTAGTTCTGACCTGGGAAAACGGTGGCAATGGTTTTCTCATTATTATAAAAACCAGGCAATATTCAGTTCTGGTGTCAGCCACCATTAGTACCAGTAGTGCACAACATGGTTTTCTTATATGAAATTTCCCAAGACATTTGCCATTCCTTTTATTTTACTGTTAAAAAAGTCAGTGAGTATAGTTCATTTCTGACTCATAATGGCCTGCCATAGCTTTGGATTATGTGTTTAATGTCAGTGTTGGGGTTTTGGTATTGAGGATAGGTCTCTGTTTAGCCAAGTATTGTCCACATTTCCAGCCCTCTTTGGTTGTTTTGTCAACGCCTACATTATAACAGTGTGCTAAGCCTCATAAAGTCCATGGTAACAGGGTTTCATGGGAAGGAGCTCTTTTTTTTCTGACATAAACATTGTTGGAATCAAAGAAATGCTTCACTTCATTATCTTTTCCATGCGGTACTGTACTGTCAACAGAAACTTGTTGAAAACTTGAGTTTTACACTACTAAACTGGTGACTTTGGCAGAGAATTTGCTTTGGTTTCCTGCAGATGAAGTTACTGTCCTCCAGAGAACAGTAATGTGTCCCTGGATAATCTGTCTGTTGGATGGCTTTCACCTTCCCACCACAATAAAGTTTTCATTAGGCTCAGGGGTGCTAAGGGTTTGGGATGGAATTAAAAACCGGCTGTAAAACTATTCAGCTGGACTATGAAGGGAAACTACTACCTAAAATATAAACACTCACACTTGATTTCTCTTCACTATTTTTATTAGTTCTAGTGAAGTGCAATATGAATTGACCACAAAATGTAATATTCTTATTTATATCTGTACCAAGAAAATGAATAGTAATTCTATTTTTTTCTCGTTGTCCAGGATGTAGAGGTGCCTCTGCATTTGCTGCGCTATGTCTGCCTGTTCTGTGGGAAACATGGCCTCTCCTTGATGAAGGAGTGCTTCGAGTCAGGCACTCCTGAGAGCCTCCCCTTTCCCATTGCCCACGCCTTCATCACTATCGTTTCCAATGTGAGTCTTGCCAACTATTCAGTGACGTTATTTACAGTCATTTTCTCTCATGCAATTTTTAATTCTTACAAACATGTAATGAAAAAAGCAGATTGCCAGCAGCATTTTATGCATCAACATTTTCTGCCCACAGATCCGAATATGGTTGCACATTCCTGCTGTCATGCAGCACATCATACCCTTCCGCACCTATGTGATACGGTGAGTTTACAGTCCTGATTGTCATCATGTAGATGTCCACAACATTTGCACTGTTACAGAATAAAAAAGTGATGTTTTATACACTGTTAGTTATTTCATTCACTTCATTCACTTCATTTAATACAGTCATCAACAAACACACTTGGAAGGATGTGGGAAAATAGTTAGATTTATATAGACAGAGCTGCCTTCCACACCAGACTTCCTCCACCCAAATCAGCCAGTCAAATCTTAATGTTAAATGTTAAAATAGTCACAGCACTTGTAAATGCTTTGTTGAACTGCAGTTCTTTCTGGTTTGGCTCTAATGGAGATTTGCTGTCATTTGAGGTGAAAGAGTCTCTCTCCTTCAGTCAGTGTTCATGCTCTACTCCAAATGCCAAGTGCACACACATTTGTTGCTAGGAAGAGTCTCTGTTGCCATAGCAACAGTTTCCAGGCCTCCAGTCAACCTCTCCTCACGTGACCTCAGAGCAGACAGAGTGCTAGCAGGCCTAGTCATGTGACATAGGTGGGCTGATCCTTTTCTGGCTTGTGCCTTTTCAGTTGCACTGAGCAGGGACACTGGTGGAATAACATGCAATAAAAAATCTTTCTTAAAGTGTCACGATTCTCCTTTCTGAGGCAAAAATACTAAAAAACATTTTTCTGGCTTCTAAACAGTAACATGTAAAGTTGACTTAATTACTTTTTAATGGATAGCAATTTCTGAAGTCCCAAATTTTGTTTAGTGTTTCATTTCAATATATGTGAAAAGGTTATTATTTAAAAAAAATAATATTTAAAAAAAAAATGATACTAACTAATGTTTGGTAAAGAGTGTGTTAATATTTCTGCTTACAGGAGCAGCTGGTCATCTGTGTGATTGTTAGGCATTAAATGTGTTTTTCTGAGTGATGTTGGGCGCTGTCTGCAGGTATCTGTGTAAGCTGTCAGACCAGGAGCTGCGGCAGAGCGCGGCACGCAATATGGCTGACCTGATGTGGAGCACGGTAAAGGAGCCGCTGGACAGCGCACTGTGCTTCGACAAGGAGAGCCTGGACCTTGCCTTCAAATACTTTATGTCCCCCACTCTCACCATGAGGCTGGCTGGGCTCAGCCAAATCACAGTGAGTCACACTAACTGAACTCACATTCCCATGTAGGATATGGAGAGCGAACAGTCTCTATTTCCCAAAGGTTGTTTTCTCTTTCATTTATATTCTCAGGGACTTCTGAGTATTATAACAAAGAGCTAGTTTGTTTCGTTAACCACTTCCTTTAGTTCCTGTTGTGCCACTACTTTTTTTCCATGTCATCATGGAATTTGTGTGTCTTTGTTCCCCCAGAATCAGCTTCACACCTTCAATGATGTTTGTAACAATGAGTCCCTGGTGTCCGACACAGAAACGTAAGTTGGAAAGGAAACCGATTCATTCATGAAGGAGCCAGTATATCCACTGACAGAAGTGCATTGGTTAAATAATTATTATATATTGGATTGTGATATCTGCATTGTTTTGTATTTTTTGCCCAAAAGTCTTGCAAAAAGAAGTTTGTCTCCTCTTACGCTAATCACATCAGCATTCCTTTTAACATGTCATTGTGTTTGTCTTTTCAGGTCCATCGCAAAGGAGCTGGCTGATTGGCTAATCCACAACAATGTAGTGGAGCACATATTTGGGCCTAATTTGCACATTGAGGTAAGCTTTTAATTCAGCAGCATACAAATTCCGAACGTGTATATTTCTATCATTATTATTATCTTCTGTGACCTCAGTGTGACCACCTCCTGTTTATTCAGTAAAACAGAACCACTCTAGAGACAAGAGGTCATTATGTTGTCTCCCAGAGGTACATATTCTCACTGTGTGTGTTTTATAGATCATTAAACAGTGCCAAGTGATCCTGAACTTTTTGGCTGCGGAAGGCCGACTCAGCACACAGCATGTAGACTGCATCTGGGCTGCAGCTCAGGTAAGATGGAGGAGATCTACATCTGAGTGTACACAGCTTATTTTGAACTCCATTACCCTGTTTGTTGCTCCACTAAATAGCATGGCGCTTCCTGCAGTATTAAATATTATCACTTGCAATGTGATAAGAACTACCGATGGTTCTATTGAATGTATTTATTTTGCATGTCTCACAGATATTGATTTTAAGCTATGTGAGAGCAAATTTAAAGATAGAAATCGCAGCTGGACTTGTAGAATCCAGCTGATGAAGCTGCTCTTCCAAGCAGGTCCTTTTTCCAGTTCCTCAAATGTGATATTTTTGTCTGTTTTGGTTTTAGCTGAAACACTGTAGCCGCTACATCCACGACCTTTTCCCTTCACTCATCAAAAACCTGGATCCAGTGCCTCTCCGCCACGTCCTGAACCTGGTGTCAGGTCTGCATCCAAGCGCACACACTGAGCAGGTAACCCACACATACTCACTGTACTTTATTTTAAAGTGTGGGGATTCTTCTATGGAAAATCCTCATATGTCTCCTTCCCTTCAGACATTGTACCTGGCCTCCATGCTGATCAAAGCTCTGTGGAATAATGCCCTGGCAGCGAAGGCTCAGCTCTCCAAACAAAGCTCCTTTGCCTCCCTGCTGAATACCAACCTCCCCATGGGAAATAAGAAAGGTCAGCCTGGGTTCTTGTCACTATGATGCTTGTATTGCAAATTATTTTTTTTCTGTACTTCTGCATAAATAATAATGTGGAAGTGAAGTTATTGGTTTGGTGTCATGTTGCCTTGTTTCAGGCTCACCAGCTGCCAGTCCAGACAGCAGTGACAACAGTGATACTCAACACAGTGGAGGCAGCGACATGGAGATGGATGACCAGTTGTTGACAGGCAGCAAGAGGAGCCAACAACGGCTGTCTGATACAGAGGTATATATACATGTACAAAAGTATGCAATCAGAAAAATGTATGTAAGTATGCATTATACGTCAAATACTGCAAGCTTGGCATACTTTACAGTAATAGCCTAATAAATCCAGAAATGTTGTATCCCCCCACTCTGTTTCTTCAGGAGTCCATGCAGGGCAGTTCAGATGAGACGGCTAACAGTGTGGAGGAAGGCAGCAGCGGACCGGGCAGCAGCAGCGGTCGCAGCGAGGCTTCCAGCAATGAAGCTGCTTCTAGCCGAGCCAGCCAGTCAGCCGGGAGCCCTGGCAGTGAGATGCATTCTGATGACATGGCAGACAGTGAGGCCTTAAAAGAAGAGGAGGAGGATGATGAAGAGGAAGATGATGATGAGGAGGAGGAGGAGGATGACGATGAAGATGAAGATGAGGGTAACCGGTCAGCTGCTGAAGGCAGTCAGCAAAAGGAGCCCCGGGAGCAGACGGAATCGAGGAAAAGAAAGGCAGAGGAGGCTCTTGGTGAGGGAACAAGTCAGGGAGCTGGGCCCAGTGGCTCAGGGGGAGGAACCAAACCAAAAGTTCTCCCCTTCAACCCAGAGACTTCTGCCGTCATGGTCACAGCCGCATCGACAGCGTTAGAGGGCCGTATGAGGATATTGGATGCTTGTTCTGCATCATCGTCTGCTCGGCCTGAGGGGGTGGAGTCCCAGCAACAGCCACCAGACATTAGTCCCTCGCAGATGGTACAGGGGCCACAGGAACCTCCTTGCCTGCCACGGCCTGGGGACTTCCTTGGAGAGGCCATGGGCAGTGAGCTCTTCAACTGCCGCCGTTTCATTGGGCCCCAGCACCACCACCACCATCACCATCATCACCACCACCACCATGAAGGGTAAGACTGCTACGGCTACTTCTTCCTTCTCACAAAGAAACAAGTAGAGTTTATTACAACGCCAAAGTAGGTAGAAAGCATTAGTAGGGAAACATCGTTCTCGAAAAAAGCTCAAAGGAAAGCTTCAAACTATGGAGCATTTGGAGAGTTTGAAAGTGCATGTCATCTAATGAATGTTGACCTTTTCCAGTCCTATGGTGGAGGATATGCTTAGTGCTGATGACGTTAGCTGCAGCAGCTCCCAGGTCAGCGCTAAGTCAGAGAAGAACATGGCAGACTTTGATGGAGAGGAGTCAGGCTGCGAGGAAGAACTGGTCCAGATCAACTCCCATGCTGAGCTCAGCTCTCACCTTCAGCAGCACCTCCCCAACTTGGCCTCTATCTACCATGAGCACCTGGTGCAAGGTGAGCCACAAACCCAGAAGGTTTAGAACCAACAGGTTATTTTGAACAATACAAAAGTTTGCTCTTTATTTTTGTTAGATGCTGAAATAGAAATGATTTGCATACCAGGATTTGCTAAATGTGTGAATGTTGCATATCATTGCAGGTCCAGCTGTTCACAAACATCAGTACTCCAGCAGCCATGCTGTGACTGACATCAACCTAGATAATGTTTGCAAAAAGGGCAACACTCTGCTGTGGGACCTGGTGCAAGATGAAGATGCTGTATGACTCCAACTTTTTTCTCTAGACCTAGCTCATATTGACTTAGATATATAAGATAATAGTATTTAAAGAATACATGATTGGTATATTTTTCAAAATTCTTTTCTGTACTTTGCTTGTACAAATTCTGCACACATGGAATATTACGTCACACAAAGCTCAATACTACTTGGGCCAAAACGGCTCTAAATCAGGAGCCTGTTGAACAGAAACATGCTGAACTGTTTATTTTGAGCTGTCATGCATGGTCTGATTTTTAATTTGTGTGTGTAGATTCATCTTTCTGAGGGTCTGATTAATGAAGCAGAGAAGCTGCTGTGCTCGCTTGTCTGTTGGTTCACTGATAGACAGATCAGAATGCGCTTCATCGAGGGTTGTCTCGACAACTTAGCCCATCATCGGTAAGAGTGCCTTACACTAGACCAGTTTGGGAGTGTGCTGGGATGTTTGGATGATGAAATTTACACCTTGATACTGATTTAAACTTAGACCTGTAAAATTGAATCATTGAATATGAATCATTTTTGGTCTTCTGTTGCTGGCAGTGCACTGATAACAGGTTCAGGTTGAACACAAGTGTTGTGCATAGATGAGTGTAATTAGTGTGTATACTGCCACAACATGCATTTTCATCATTTTTGTTGTTTTCCTTGTTTTGACTCTTTTATTCTCTTCCTTTAGGTCTGTTGTGGTTTCCTTGCGTTTACTACCCAAACTTTTTGGCACTTTTCAGCAGTTTGGCTCCAGCTACGACACTCATTGGATCACTATGTTAGTAACTTGTTAGTGACTTGTTTTATTGTATCTCCCAACTGCTCTGCAGGTTTTCATAAACTTTTTGGTTTTTCGGGAAAAAAATGCATTTATGTAGAAAGTTTTTGCTTCTTGAAGCTTGTACTGATGGGATCATTGTTACTGTCAGGTGGGCTGAGAAAGAGTTGCACATGATGAAACTGTTCTTCGACAACCTACAACACTACATCCAAGAAGTCAGAGAACATCGGCACAAGTTTGCACTGTGAGTTTAGTTTCATTATAATGAGCAGTTATTTGTCACAGTATCATCCACAAATTTCACTTTAAACCCAACCTTGCAGGAGTTGTAATAATAAGCAGCTTTTACCCTCAAAATGAAGAAGAACCTTGTGCTTTATCTTTCAGACATATAACTTATCCTCTCTCCTGGTTGTCTCTGCTGGCCCACATCATGCTTTATCTTTTTGAAAATGTCAGTGCTAATCGAACTCGTCCTTTGCTGCAGGTACAGCCATAGTGCAGAGGTCCAGGTCCGTCTGCAGTTCCTCACCTGTGTCTTTTCCACACTGGGATCTCCAGATCACTTCAGTAAGATTTGGAGGATTTTATTCTTATTTATGTCATAGTAACAAACATTTACATCTCTAGTTACAGAGTTTTGTTAAGATCATCGATAATGGGACTCTTTGAGAAAATCATTCCACAATGAGTCTTTTGTTACAGAGAAAAAAAATGTATATTATAAAACTTTCGCCTAAAAATGCCAAATCAGTTCTCCAGCTGTTTTTACAGGCATTGCCAACACAGTGTATAACCCACAGAAAACCATATTTAACAGTGGTTTGGAAAGAAGCTCTCACTGACTGGTTTTCCTGAGACTGTGTGGAGTGATTCTGAAATAGACCTCATTATGCAACCTGAGCTGCTCCACTGGAAACAATGCTTCCGCTGTCTGTTGTAAAGGGGACAGATTGATTAATATTCCTGGTTGTATTTTCTGCCCCTTAAGCTCAGTTTAATCACCCAGAGTAAATGCTCAAGTGTCTTTTAAATTCAGTTGACCTGACTCAGTGATGCAACATATTTATAAGCCAGATGAGATGGTGAGGAAAAAAGTGCAGAATTTATAAAATTTCACTGGTCAATCTAATTTGGAAATGTTAGCACAGAAATACAAACTGAAAGTTCCTCATTGACCTGACAGATGTTATCACATTTCTTCACATGTAACTTGTCCTTTTGTTTATATTCCTAGTTTCCTAGTAATATTAACAGAATTGGACCAGAAGTAAACATGCACCAGAAAACTGCAAACAAATAAATGTATAAACCTAGAAAAAGGAATAACACACAACGTTGTGTAACAGAAACATTTACTTTTTCTTTGATAGCTGTGTAATTGTGTGTGTTTTTGTGGTTCTTCTCTGTCAGGACTGAGCCTGGAGCAGGTGGACATCCTGTGGCACTGTCTAGTGGAGGATGCTGAATGTTATGATGATGCGCTGCATTGGTTCCTCAATCAGGTCCGCAGCAAAGACCAGCATGCTATGGGCATGGAGACATACAAACACCTCTTCCTGGAGAAGGTATAGATAGTCTGCAGGACACACACTTCTCTTTCATAAATGTGTTTGGATGAATTGTTTTGACCTCATATGGAATCGAAGTACCCTACTGACCCACTGGAGCAGCTGCTATGATGATGTCTGTTGTTTTTCTCCTCATCTCCAGATGCCCCAGCTGAAACCAGAGACTATCAGCATGACAGGCCTCAACCTCTTCCAGCACCTCTGTAACCTAGCCCGCTTGGCTACCAGTGCATTGGACAATGCCTCCAGCTGTGAGGTACACAGATTCTTAATATTCACTTATTTCAGAAACAAATACATGTGAGGTCTACACACAATCATCTTGTTTTAGTCAAATAAATTCAGCCCTGTGCATGTTTGTGTGTTTCCAGCTGTGTGGGATGGACCAGCTGTGGGGAATTGCTCTGAGAGCTCAGTCTGCTGATATCAGCCGCGCTGCCATTCAGTACATCAACTCCTACTACATCAATGGTTAGTATCCCTCCTTTATAAACAGTTCTGTGTATGTCCTATGGTGTCTTATGTTAAACCTTTATGAATGTAAATGCTAGGATATGTTCCAGTAAAAGATTAATTTAGATTTGTCTGTGTCCCCCAGCAGGTAAGACTGGCCTGGAGAAGGAGCAGGAGTTCATCAGGAAGTGCATGGAGAGCCTTCTTATGGCCTCGGCCAACCTGGAGAAGGATGCTCATTCCAGCCTCACCAGCATTGAGAGGGGGCTGCTCATGCTCAAAACACACCTGGAGGCCTTCCGACGCAGGTGCATACACCTCAGATAATTATACAAGAAATACAGGGTCAAACACGGTTCATATTACACAGTAGTGGAGACCAACAACATATTTTGTTTAATATCTGCGACAGGTTTGCCTACCACCTGCGACAGTGGCAGATCGAGGGGACGGGAATCAGCAGCCATCTGAAAGCTCTGAGTGACAAACAGTCTCTGCCACTGAGGATCGTCTGTCAGCCTGCCGGTCTGCCTGACAAGGTGCTGTCCAACTGTCAACTACAGACAAAGAGGAGACATCATTCACTCTCCTGTTCTGTTTAAATGTTGTTGTATAGATATAATAATTTTTTTTATTTAAAAATTATATTCTTTCTTAGGCCAAAGTTAATAATGTTATCTAAATCCATACAGCATGTTACATATTTGTGTTTATTTGCAGATGACCATAGAGATGTATCCCAGCGACCAGGTTGCTGACCTGCGGGCTGAGGTAACCCACTGGTATGAGAACCTGCAGAAGGAGCAGATGAACCAGCAGGCTCAGCTGCAGGAGTTCGGCCAGAGCGGCAGGCAACCAGGAGACTTCCCAGGTCAGCCCTCCATACTTGTTATTTCCTCACAAAGATTTCTGTCAGTTAAGCCATTCCCATCCCATCAGGAGGTCTTCTCGTTGGTGGTGTTTTAAAAGGTTGTGTCTCATAGGTGGCTTGATGGGACCGGTCAGAATGATCTCCTCTGGTCATGAACTCACCACAGACTATGATGAGAAGACTCTGCACGAGCTGGGCTTTAAAGACATGCAGGTAACCACCTTTTTTGTTTATTCAGTACATAAAAAGTAGCTATACTGATATCTGAGGTCTGAAATGATTTCACTAGTTTTTATTTTTAATCATGTAAACCCACTGTATTATACTAAAACCGCTTTAGACTGAACTTGAATACACCACATGATTCATTTCTGACTCGCGTCTTTCTGTTTGATCCACAGATGGTGTTTGTCTCTCTGGGAGCTCCACGGAGGGAGAGGAAGGGGGAGGGAGTCCAGCTGCCAGCCTCCTGTCTCCCTCCTCCCCAGAAAGAGCACATTCCCATGCTGCTGCTTCTCCAAGAGCCCCACCTCACCACACTCTTTGACCTGCTGGAGATGCTGGCCTGCTTCAAACCGCCCAGCCCCAACACAGAGAAGCTCCACGAGAGCCCAGACAACACAGTGAGCATGCATAATGTATTTTTGGCCAGTATTCAAATAAGACATAGTTACTAGAGAGAGAAAATGTAAGCATTTTTTTTTCTTCATCCAGAGTGCACGGTGTGAGGAGCTTCATCTTCATGCAGAGAATCTGTCGCGTCGTGTTTGGGAGCTTTTGATGCTTCTTCCCACGTGTCCAAAGATGCTACAGGCCTTTCAGAACATCTCAGATGAAACGGTCAGTCACACTCAGCAGATCCATTCATTACTCAACTGCAGAATGGAAAGTTGTGAATAACTCAAGTTTGTGTTTGTAGAATGGGGATGGTTTGTGTTGGAAGGAGCTGCTGAGGATTAAAAGTCCTCACAAGCTGCTGTACGCTCTGGAAATCATCGAGGCTCTGGGCAAACCGAACCGGCGCATCCACCGAGAGTCAACTGTGAGTGAGACAATGAAATATCGTTTTTACATTATTTTAGTTTATTACTTATTGAAGTAAAACTTTTGTGTTAACAATTGTTTGTCGTGTGTGTGCGTCCAGGGCAGCTATAGTGACCTGTACCCAGACTCTGACGATTCCAGTGAGGATCAGATAGAAAACAGCAAAAACACCTGGAGTTGCAAGGTGCAGTACACTGAAACCACAGTGCAAAGTGTTGGAAAGGAAATTAAAAATTTCCCTTAACCCTGGCTGTAACTGATTTTTTTTCTTCTCTTTCAGTTTGTTTCATCTGGAGGTCTACAGCTGCTCCTGGAGATCTTCAACTCGGGGATTCTTGAACCCAAAGACCAGGAGTCCTGGACTGTGGTGAGGCAGTCAAACAAAAAACCTTCAGCATTATTGTATCGTACGGCTTCTTTAAGTTTTAAGGTCCTCTAAAGGTGTATTGTTTAAATTGTCTTGTTTTCATCTGTAGTGGCTGCTGGACTGCTTAGCCTGCTTGCTGAAGCTGATCTGCCAGTTTGCTGTAGACCCTGCGGACCTCGACCTGGCCTATCACGATGTCTTCTCTTGGTCCGGCCTGGCAGACAGCCAGCGTAAACGCGCGTGGCCCGGCAAATCTCGCAAATCCACTGTAGATCATGGGAAAGGCCTGCACATCCCTCGACTGACTGAGGTAAATATGAAGCTGTGCAGCACAAAATAATAGCTCTGAATTCAGCTGACCTGAATGTCTGTTCTTAGGTGTTCCTCAGTCTAGTTCAAGGCACCAACCTGATCCAGCGTCTGATCAACGTGGCCTACACCTATGACAACCTTGCACACAGGTGTGCTGTACAACAAAATTTGTCATGTTTAAGTACAGTAACTACAGTAAGCATAATTCCCATGCTTCACTTTGTTTTACAGAGTTTTGAAGGCTCAGTCTGACCACAGGTCTCGGCATGAAGGTGAGAAATTCTGGAGAATTGAATGGAATCCAGAGATGCTGAGAGGATGAATAACACATTGGCCAGTTATAGAATAAGTATTCTTTATGTCTGGAACCTGATGGTGAGCTTTCTTTACAGTGACTCACTACTCCATGTGGCTGCTGGTGAGCTGGGCTCACTGCTCGTCCACAGTGAAGTCCAGTCTGGCTGACAGTGATCACCTCCATGACTGGCTGAAGAAACTCACCCTGTTGGTGCCTGAGGTGAGCCTCATAGCTTCTGTTTTTCATTTTGGTGGTATTGTATACATGTACGCATTAAAATGATAACAAGACATTATTTGTGCATCATCAAGCCACAGTAAGGACATAAGATCTATTTGTGCTAATTTACTAGATAACGGTAATAACGCAGTCAGATTTAGTATACTAAAGACATTGAGTTCTCTTTTTTTAACTTTGATAAAATAACTTTTTTTTTCTCAGCCGGCGGTGAGGCATGAGGCATGCAACGGCCTCTACAAGCTCTCTCTGTCTGGATTAGAGGGAGGAGAGTCCATCAACAGATCCTTCCTGCTGCTCGCTGCCTCCACACTGCTCAAGTTCCTGCCCGATGCACAAGCCCTCAAACCACTGAGGGTGGGTCTAGCACACACACACACACACACACACACACACACACACACACACACACACACACACACACACACACACACACACACACACACACACACACACACAC